>JAWDHC010000330.1:0-27309 GCA_036172615.1 Curvularia verruculosa
CCCACCACCACCACCACCTCCTCTTCCTCCTTCTTCATCTGAACATCTCCCCAGCCCACTCCCCGCCTGTCCTCGACCCCGCTCACCCAATCCCACCAACGGCACCATACTCGGTCTGCCATGCGCACACATGAAGGGGAACACGCACTGCGCCAGCCTCGCCACCAAGCGTATACACTCGTCCTGACTCAACTCATCATTAAACATGAGCGCCGAGCGGCAGGCGCGAGAATGAATCAATTGAACGAGTGCCCAAGGACAAGTAGCTAGGCCAGTGACCCACGACGTTTTTTCTGTTCTTGTTCTTAAATCTTTGTTTGCTTCTTGGTCGTCATCGTCACCACGTTGGTGTAAAAGCGGGGTTGGAATCGGAACGCGGTGCTCGGCATAATCCCAGACTGTTGATCGCAGAAGCGAAATGATGAGTTTGGGGTCCGATGTACATCTCTGAACAATGGCTGGCGGAAGTGCCGTGACTGAGACGAGGCATTCGCGTTTACTGGCTTTGTTGTTGGCTTGGTGGGATGGAGGGGGGGAAGAGGGGAGGTCATAGAGGATGCCCCAGGTAGCAAAGTGTGGGGCGTGCGTGCTGAGGAGGGATTCTTCATGCGCTGAGACGGCGAAGCTGAGAGACTTTTCGAGGGGTATAGTTGCGACCCGGGAGGGGTGACCGAGCGGTGATTGAAAAGGCTTGGTGGAGCTGGGCAAGGGAGTGCAGAGTTGCTCAAAGAGTGATTCGACCTGTACACGTTCGTCCGCCGCGTGTTGGTCGATGAGGACGAGCATGTCATTGGGATGTTGGTCGCGTTCCAGCAATGAATTTTGCATTTTGACGAGGATGAACTTTTTGTCGACTTGTGAGATGACCTGGGCGTTTTTCAAAGACTCTTTTGAGAACTTGCTCGAACCACTAGTAGTACTTGTATCGAATGCTGTATCAGCGAGGTGCGAGCAGCTGTGTTTGGACAAGTCTTGATTGCGGTTAAACCCGTCCTCGTGAACTGACAGTTGCTGGATGCGCTGTTCACAGGGTTTGAAGATTGGATTCTCCCAAGTGCGCAATACTTCGTCCAGCCAGGATCTTTCCTTTGCTACAGCTGTCGAGGCTCGGTTAGGCAGGCGAATTGATTTGGTCGGGGGCCTTTTATCAGGTCCAAATGTTGGTACAGAGGAATTTGTATTCGGCCGTGATGGAGCACTAGGTAACGCGCAGCCTGTCCTGGCGTTGAGAAGGTGAGTCTTTCCAGTTGATGGATCTTTCCACAGTATCGTGTTGTCATTTTCCTTTTCGCTAGCACTTGGGTCGTCTCCTATTGGAGTAGGTCTGCCTTGTATTACATGTCCACTAAATGCACCTTGTGCGATAGGCTTTACCGCCAAAGGGGAAGAGAATTCAGTCCCCGTGGGACGTTGAAACTCTATACGGCCATGTTCGTTTGAGCTTGTTTGGTCTTTTTGCTTTTGCCTAGTAGGAAGGTTGAAGAATTCAGACTTTCCGCTCTTGATACGTGACCACGCTGCAAATGCTCCACGCTGCGGCTTTTCAGAGAGTTCGTGCGAAGCTGATTCTTTCGAGCGTTTTCTCTTCCGAGACAGTGCGGCTGCAGAGCTGCCTTTGAGCTTTTTCAACTGACTTGTCGAGGCCGACGAGTCACTCTCAGCAGCGTCGCTAAATATCCTAGAAGCTGTGTTGGGCAAATCGTGTTTCTTGCGAGACTGACGAGGTTGGAAATGGTGGACGGCAAGCCATTGTTTCAGCATTGCTTCTACAACATCCATTGTGTTCTGCAAGCTGGCTTGGTTCCTTACGAACTGGTCCTCGGACATTCCTACCCCATCAGCTTCTGTCAACGAGATGCGGAGATGGAACATAGGATATCGATCAACATCTTTACGTGACTTGAGCTGTCTATTAGTGTAGCCCTGTTTCTTGAATCGCCCATCCAACTGTTGCCGTCTCTTCTTATGTTCATCTGCGACTACGTCTTCATCCACAGTACCGAAGTTAGAGAGTGCGAACAGACGGTTCACATGATCGAACAACTCATTATGACCGCGATCGGGGAACAGTGGCCTTGGGCCGAGAGAGATAAACTGCACATTCCTGCTGGGGGCCGGGTTAAGTGATATAGCGCCTTTGACAGAGACGTTCGAGGTTGAGGCAGAGACAGGTACCCAGGATGACCATTCGTCAATGGCAATGTAGTTGGCTTGGGTCAGGACAGTAAGCAGGGAACGAAGCTGGGCTGTCCGTGCCTCAGTCGTGCGTCTGTTTGTTTCTACAGATGCGCTTGGGCCAGACGTGTTGAGGTTGAGAATGGGCCTATTGTCGCCATCACAGATACGTACAGAGACGGTGCCTTGCCAACTAAGGAGAAGGCGCACGATGTCACGCTTCAGCTGCTCCCACAGTTTTTCATGCTCTGGTTTCTGAGTCGCGGCCATGGGTCGCTGTTTCACTCGCACTGGCATGTTTCCAAACAGATTGCGAACAGTAACACGGGTACCATGGCTGCCACGGATCTCGTGATGGGCTGAGGCCGGCAACTGCCGCTCGATGACCCGCGAATGGTGGAAAGTGATGGCATTTTGCGAGCGGTACTCATGGTGATGCGAGGCAACGGTCAAGAGAGACATGGCAGAGAGTGAGGCGAGAAAAGTCCCGTGATGGCCTAGCACAGGCTCGTCTGCATGGTATTTGGACGTACCTGGACCGGTCAATACTTAGCCAATGGTGACCGGACACAACGACATACAGTACAGCTTTCCCAGGCCGCCATCTTCAGCGAATTCGAGGGGGGAGATGCCCAGACCATTGTCCTCGACAAGGCACCCGCCGCGGGCAAAGTCAACAACAGCGTCTACCCGGGTAGCTTTTGCGTCGAGCGAGTTCTTGAGGAGCTCCAGCACGACGTCCGTCAGCGAGACGATGGCGGTTGAAGACGTGATCTGGGTGACCACGTCGTCGGGCAGGGGCAAGATGGTTTGCCCGGATGAGGTTTGCCCGGATGAGGTTTGCATGGCATGTCTGGGGTTGGTGGAAGTGAACAGGTTCATGACGTAGGGCGGGCGTTCTGGTCGGCCGCCGTCGTGCTGGTGACCCGTGGCGGCTCATGTCTGGGGCCGCCGTGCGCGCAGTGGGGAGGGAATCATGACGATCTACACATCCTACGCAATCGAAGTGTGGTGAAGCAGAAGGGGCGGCACGGCAGCCCAGCGCGATATGCGGCACTTGCGCTGGGGAAAGGGTCCAGCAGGCCGATGTGTGAAGCGCCCGTTCCATTCATCGCATTCGTTGCCTTTCCTTGCCTTGCCGCCCCAGGCCGAGACACAGTCAGACACAGACGCAGACACAGACGCAGACACAGACACGACACCTAGAGCATACACACAAAAACAAGGCAGACGCAGACACGACTTATCAGTCACGTCGCCCGCCCACGTTGGCACGTACATATCAACTAGACAAAACACCAAGCACGCCGTCTCACCCTCTCCACGTGCCTCGACCACCCACACGGAAACGTCGCGTCCCGCGCCCAGCCAGCCCAGCACATTCACTTTCTCACCACCGGCGCTCTACTCCTTTGGGCACAGGACAGCATGGCGACGGCCGAAGCAGCGTCGAGACCCCATGGTACGGTCGACTAGCCCAGCACAGCCATTGCCCCCGATTACCTGACAAAAAAACATTCCGCCCTGCCGCTTCTGCTCCTCCTCTCCCCGCCCATTGACAATCACAGCCATGCTGACCAAGGCAAAAGACCGCCATACGCGCAAGCGCCCCTTTGTCGGCTGGATGAAGCGCCTCGCCAACCTCAAGCCCTCATCCTCCGACGCCCCTGGCAAGAAGAACAACGCCAGCAAGAAGCCCGCAGCCAAGAACAACCCATACCCAGAGTCCGGCCGCATCAATACCAACGCGCCTGTCCACGACGACAGCCTCTCCGTATCCACGCCCGCCACGCCGCGCTCCAATGGTAGCTCCGTCTCGCTCGAAGAGGTGGCTGTGGGACACCGACAAGGCGTCGAGAAGAGCAACAAGTCTACCGCGCCCACCGTCGCAACCCTCCCCGAGACACTCAACTCGACGCGCTCAAAGGCAGAGACGGGCGGCAGCAACTTTGTCAACGGTGGCAGCACCTTCTCCTCGCCCCACGGCTCCGAGCACTCCCTCACCACCACCTTGACCACCATTCAGTCCACCGCGCCCTCCAACGTCCTGAACATTGCCCAGAACCAGCACCACAACAACGCCGCCGCTTCTACCACTACACCCGTTCATTTTTCCCACCAATTCCCCACCTCCCCGCCGCCCTCCGCCATACCACCACATATGGCAGCCCAGCAGCAGCCCAATTCCTACCAAGGCGCAACAGCAAACAACATTCTGACCGACAATGCCTCGATCCTCACTCTGGCCTCTTCGTCCAAGCGCCGCCGCCGCAACTCGGTAGACACAAATGCCTCGATGCGCGCTTTGGCCCCGTCGTCCCATTATGGCGGCAGCCGCGAGTCGCTTCCCCTCAGTGTCCTCTCAGCCAACCCCGAAACCATCTATTCGCCCTCGACCAGGCCCAGCAATGTCGGTGCCTTTGTCAGTGCAGAGCGTGCAAGCGTATACTCGGCCTCTGGCGTGACCGCCCCCGTCCTGTCTGCCGATCGCAACAGCTACTTCGCAAACAAGCAAACCGACGGTCTGAGCGTTCGCAGCGGGCTCCTCGGCCATGGACGCACTGATAGTATCAGCAGCATTCGAGCCACGCCCACCAGTCCACTTGCCAGCCCCCGCGACCCTGTCGGTCCTGGGCGCATCAGCCGCAAAAGTTCAGAATGGAAGGAGGCGAGAGAGGCCAGCGACGAAGACGAGGTACCTGCAAGTCCAGTCGTAGAAGAGGCGAAGCCCAAGCCCAAGCCGGAGTCTCAGACTTGATCCTCTTTTTTCCTTTTTCCTTGTCGGGTCGTGTGACCAATGGATTTCCAATGCCGAGGGGGTACAGGCGTTGTTGGGTTGCATCTCATGATATCCGGATTAGCAGCATGGAAATAAGATGGCGTTTTTTTATGGGGGCAGTGGGATGGGACGGACCAACGTGTTGTGCTTTTCTTTTCTTTTTGCTCTGCTCATTTTCGCGATGCTTCTATCATCTTATACCCTAGATTTGAATGAAGTTATTTCTTCTTCCTGCAATTTTGCCTGTGGAATGTATGCATTTGTGTATTGAGATGATATCTGGTTCAAGCAGGGTCTTGGGGACATGCAAGATGGGAGATTGGCTGACCAAAATATACATTTTGCAATTCATCTCAACGCAGAATGCCTCAATCCCAATCATCAATATATCAAATGCTCCTTCATCTTCTGCGTCGATAGTGTGCAAATGACCTAGTCACTCGAAGATGCGCCCCTTTTCCCATATTCGCTGGCCATGCAACTTGAGCTGTGAATGGAAATAAGAGACCAGGACGTGCATACAAAACATTCATTCCTTCTCCCTACAATTCTACGCTCCTCCAACACTGAAGTAGCACGTTTGAATCCATTTACGTCACAGATACAATTACTTGGCACGCATATCCACAAAGCCAAGACTCTCTCCGCTGGTGACATGTATGGCCGCGGTAGATTCGCATGGAGCTAACTAGAGAGGGGTTGTTGAAGCCGCCTATTACCCAAGCAGTGGCGGATCATAACCGAGCATGTCCAACTCACCCCGCGATTCGGGAGACGTTTGGCGGGGTACTAGTAGATATCAAAATGGACTATAGAAGGTGCTTGAACCAAAGAATCGTTGAGCTTCAATTGGATCGTCACCGTATCAATCAGCTTTGAACAAGACCTCTGCACAATGTCAGTCAAGGAAAAGGATCTCGAGACCGAACGGAGAGAGCATGTAAGTGTTTATTGGAATATACTCGACATCTGAGTACTAAATCCGACAGGTACCAGTTGATGAGAAACACCATAGCAGCACAGATGGCGGCATTGATGTCGAGCGAGACCTGAATGCAACCCACGATGCTGAACAGCAACTCGCAGACGACAAAGAAACCCGCCGTCTGGTGCGGAAAATCGACCTCAGACTCTTACCTACTCTCGCCGTCATCTACGCCTTTGCACTCATTGACCGTGTCAACCTCCCAAATGTACGTTTTGTTTAACCTTGCCCGGTCACCCCCTAAAGCATGCCCATATCTAAGAAAACGACAAAACTAGGCGCGTATAGCAGGCATGGATGAGGACCTTGGTCTGTCCATTGGGTCTCGCTACTCGATTCTCACCATGATCTTCTTTATACCTTATATCATCTTCCAGTTCCCCGCAAACATCATCATCCGCAAACTCGGGCCTGCCGTCTGGCTTCCCTCGCTCGTCGTCTGCTGGGGAGCTGTAACCATTGGTATGGGTTTCACAACCGACTGGACCCAAGCACTTGGCTGTCGCATTATACTCGGTGTGCTG
Organism: Curvularia verruculosa; assembly: GCA_036172615.1. Taxonomy (NCBI): domain Eukaryota; kingdom Fungi; phylum Ascomycota; class Dothideomycetes; order Pleosporales; family Pleosporaceae; genus Curvularia; species Curvularia verruculosa. The sequence continues at coordinate 6,464 of JAWDHC010000330.1, forward strand.
GAAGCAGGTTACTATCCCGGATGTGTTTTCCTGCTAAGTTGCTGGTATGTGAGGTTTGAAGTGCAGAAGCGGTTCAGTGGCTTCTATCTACTTGCCTTGCTAGCGAGCGGGTTTTCGAATATCTTGGCTTGGGGCCTGAGTGAGATGAAAGGGATTGGCGGACTGAATGGCTGGCAGTGGATCTTTGCTATCGTTAGTATACTCTCTTCCCTTGCCCCCTGTTGCATCTTCTTCCAAGAAAGAAAAGACTTCCACATACCTCCCTCACTAACTCTTCCCTTTCCCCCAACACAGGAAGGCGCCATAACCATTCTCCTCGGCTTTATGGGCTACATCACTATCATCGGCTTTCCAGACCAAGCCAGCCAGCCCAGCCCCATTACCAAACGCCGATTCCTCACTCCCTCAGAAGCCAGCCTCATCCTCACCCGCATCCAGCGTGACCGTGGCGACGCCCATGCCGAAACCCTCACCTGGCCCCTGATTGCCGCCCACCTGCGTGACTGGAAGATCTGGGAGTACGCCTGGCTGTATTTTCTCAACAACGTCGTTGCCTACAGCTGGGGCTACTTCCTACCCATTATCCTGCGCTCAGACATGCACTATTCCGTCGCCATGTCGCAGATTCTGTCTTTTCCGCCGTACGTACTCGCCGCAGCATGGATGTTCAGCACCGCGTGGGTGGCAGATAGGTACCGTGTGCGTGGCGCCATTATCGTCTTCAACTGTGCCTGGGCCGTCATCGGCGTGTGCATGATGGCGTTTGTGCAGACGCCGCGCGTGCGCTATGCCGGTGTGTTTTTGGGTGTCAGCGGCGCAAATGCTAATGTCCCGAGTATATTGAGCTATATGCATAACAATATCGTCGGCCAGATGAAGAGGAGTGTTGCGAGTGCCCTGCTGATTGGTGGCGGAGCTTGTGGTGGGATTGCAGCGTCGAATATCTTCAGGCAAGAAGATGCGCCAAAGTACCTGTAAGTGCCAGAGGCTTCCTTTTCGTTTTTTTTTGTCTTCTGCTTCAATGTTGAATGGCTGGAGACTGACTATGAACCATGTTAGACCCGCAATGGCTGTTGTCATTGCTACACAAGTTCTCAGCATACTGCACATATTCAAGAACTTTTACGTGTATACACGGGCAAATCGTCAGGCAGATCGAGGCGAGAGGATCTTGGAGGGTCAGGTCGGCTTCCGACAGACACTGTGAGCTTTGTACCAAGACCTTCCCAAACTCCATGTCAAAAACCGGGTATAGATATTCCAAGAGACAATTGGGTTACGTACAAGTGTTGTTGAGAAAAGTCGCTGGATGCTACGCTAAGCTATGCAATACTATCAATCTCATCTAAACGCGTCCGATGCCAATCCTATACTTACTTACATGCTTTCAGGCAAGCCTTCTAGCCCATGATTCTCCTTCTCCTCCCGCTATCAACACTAACTGTGTTGTCGGGCCCAATACTGATACTCAAACTGCTGCTATCGTCTTCACTCGGTGCCCTCCTCCTGTCTCCTCGCCTATCCACAGCCTGACTCTTGCTCCGTTCAGGCTGGATGACAAGCCAAGTCGAGCCGCCGCCGTCGTGCTCTTGCTCCATGAGTTGCAGTTGCGGTCCGCTTCCCCTTTCGTCTCCTCTTCGCATCTCTCGGTCACCACGTCTGATGTCGCTTTCGCTGTGTCCGCGGTCATTGCGACTACGCTCGCGAGGCGGTTTTGCTGCTTTGGGTGCTGGTGGTGGCGGAAACAAAGAGTGGAACTTTGCTGTCTTGATGGGCAGCGAGGTAAGTGATTGCGGGAGCGGGAGGGACTCGATCAGCGTGAGTTTCTCGAGCGGAATGGTTGTCAAGAGGGAAGCGGGGAGGTCAACGGGTGAACAGGCTACAATTGCGTGGCGGAGATGCGTGTTCAATGCGAAAAAGGAAAGGTTCTCTAATCTGGGAATTAGCAATACATCTCACTTTACGATGGATACATGTACATACCCCTGACTTTTCTTCCGGCTCCACCTTCTTTGCCAACGCCAGTGTCGATCCAGTCAAAGCTTGTTATTCTTCCACAGAAGCCGGTGGAGAATGCGCGAAGTTGACCCAGGTTACGCACTTTTTCGAGCCTGACGAGGTAGTTTGCCATGCCCTCGAGGTTGGCGTATACCCGTACCACGATGTCGAGTGAATCTGCGTCTTCGAAGAGTTCTCGTAGGTATTCTCGAATTCGGAGGTTGAGCTCGTCCGCTAGAGATTCGCCGCCTTGGGCTTTGCGAGTGATGTATTTGTCTTGGAACTGAAAGCAGTGTCAGGCTACAACTGGGCAACTATCTTTCCTCGGAGGGTGATTGTATACCAGAAATCCATCCGCATCAGCGTCGATAAGCACAAGCACAAAGGGTCGTTTTGCCTGCTGTTGTACTAACGCCTCCTCTTTTGCCTTGGCCTCATCTATTTGGCTTTGCATAGTCCGCGTTGTCTCGGCAATCTCCGCCTGCAGCGTTCGTCGGACATTCTGCTCGGAGCCGAGATCGAGTTCGGTTTGTGTCAGGCGGGCTTCTGTCTTTTCCAGTTTGTCGAGCAGTTCCTACTCTAGTTGTGAGTATCCGGTACCAAGCCACATGGCTATAACACGGCTTTGAGCAGTACGGCAAAGGCAGTGGACAAGTACACATACCTCGATAAGCTCACATCTCTTCTCTTCGATAATCCTAAACTGCGCCAACCGCTCACGAAACGTCATCGGTGGTGGGGCAGTAGGCGGGCCTGCTACAACTAGTTCCGCCATATTCGCGGGAAACAGCCAGGTATCACACAGTAGTTTCTAAGGGTAAAGCAGCGAGAAGGGTCGCAGAAAGCCTGGGGATCCTAATATTTAAAAAAGACGCGTTGTTTTTGGGCTCCCGCGCAGCGCTAAACTGGGCTGCTATAGGTATTCCCCACGGGTGTAGCGACCCCGCCAGGACCGACGTAGCGAAAGGTGATTGGCTACCAAGGTGGGGTGCGTTGGGCTGATATGGTGACTTAGGGTTGAGGAGTGCCGTATTGTTACAGAGTGCAGAAGTATTTGTGAGTTGGCGAGATGCTTTTTCCGCCATGAAATAGGCGCATGCGTCATGATCTATGCGGCTCGCGCCGCAAAATGGGTCTCGTGAGGAGGTGGGGTGACGGACGCCTGTAGAGGGGTTTGGAGTTGCGCATTGGCTGCCCCGCCCCTCAGTATATGACACTGCACCATTTTTTATTGCAGGCTATTGTGACTTTTGAAAACCGAACAACGTATTAGGAATTGATCCTCATGTAATGCGGCGTGCGTGCATCTTCAGTGCATTTTTCAGCAAGTCTAGCGTCAGTGAGTATCAAAGTTCAAGTAATGGACTTTCTTGAGGGCCACTACACTGACGCAATATATGCTTGAGAACAGAGCAATTGAGGAATTAGAGGGTAAAATCACGATTCAATAAGGAGGCAATTCTTTGGTACTCTGCTTGATCTCAACTCCTCTAAACACATACTATCTTGCTTGCATTGACACATGATATTTATACCTTAGTATCTTCAAACGGGGCATCATAATTTTGTCAAATTTCGGAGCCAATTACCTTTTCGTTTGACTCTTCGAGGTACTGCAAAGACACTGCTCTCAAATTCGACCGAAGATACACCCTTTTACCAAAAGTCAGTATAGTATGTGACACCGTCTAATCCTGGTAAGCGTGTTGCCAAACTATGCGATCATGTCAAACCTGGAGTTAGTGTCTGTATTCTCCCTGTCAAATGCCTATTACAGAGGGCTTCACAAAATCTTCCAGTAATAACATAGTCTTGCGTACACTGATGAGATGACATATTTGCATCGAAGACAGGTTGAATTATGACCCATACATATATGAGAAAGGGAAGAACGAATATCAACACATGGCGCCTTATATAAACGGCGTAGAAACTCCAAAGTCTGCTGCCCTATTTCGCTATAGCATCAAATTTGCCTAGTTCCCAAAGTTCATGTCTTGGTTTTCTCGGACGGCTCCTCAAGCATGAACTTCCACATGACCTCTGCGGCCGTCTTTGCACCATCCATGGCGTTCAACTTGTCCGCCAGAGCCTTAGCCTTTTGCGCATAAGATGGGTTGTTCATGACGTTGATGATTGTGTTGCGAATATTCTTCGCGGTCCACAGATGTTTTTGTACTCGAACACCAGCCCCAGCATTCATTGCATTGTCAAGGTTCGTCTGCTGCTCAACTTGCAGTGCAACACCAACAATAGGCTTTCCTGCAGCCAAAGCGCATTGGACAGTACCCTGTCCTCCATGGGTGACAATGAGGTCCGCAAGTGCATTAGCAGAAGATGCTGGGATAAATCGGTCGGTCACCAGAAGGCGTGGGTCCCCCTTGGCGATTTCGTTGGCCTTGTTGATGTCACAAATTGACTTCGAGGCGAGGACGACCGCGTTCCAGTTATCGTCGGGGTTCATGTTGAGAGCCTTGATAGCTTCGAACAAAAACTCTTCAGTTCCGGAACTGCCCATGGTGACGAGGATGGATCGCCCGGGTCCCTTTGTTAGATGGGTTGCAATGTCATCGTCGAGCTTCGCGTCACTTCGAGCGTATAGCGGGCCTGTGAGAACAATGTTCTTGGGGATGCGATGGAGATACTCCTGGTGGAATACTGGGTGGTCATTGACAATGTTGAGGTCGGCCATGTTCATGTCGAATAGCGAGATTGGCCCTGTGATGGGCCAGCCAGCGGCGGCGGCTGCTGCACCCAAGCGCTTCTGTTGGAAAATGGGGGCCTTTGTCATCAAACCGCTCATCCACCATGCCATCCGTTGGCGGACCGGTCGTGGAAGGCGGGTGAAAAGTGGGACCATATCAGGGAGATCTCTAATTAGACCATGAGCGAATGCTCCGGGATGTAGCGGAACGGGTAGAAAGTTGATCGTTCGGATCCCAAGGAGACGTGCCGCAATGGAAGCTGGAGCCCACATGCCGTGGAATACAATGTCAGGCTTCAATTCTTTGAAAGCAGCTAGTTGGCCATCGATGAAGGATTTCGCAATCTCCTCTGAGCCAAAGAACTCTGGCCAGTCCCAACCAAGATCATGCGCTACCGAGATACCCTTCACACGAGGTTGAGCCGGGACAATGTTGAAGCCAGCATCTGTGATTTGATACTCAAATCGTGCACCGCACGATAGAAAGTCGATTTTCAGGTCAATGTCAGGAGGACACATGTCTCGTAGTGCGATGGCCATGGCGATCGCGCGGGTGGTGTCTCCCGCATCTTGCCATGCTACACTCAACACAAGGTGAATACGTCGAGGCGCCATGTTGTCAAGCAGATGTGGAGTTATTTCCGGGGATCTAGGAGCGGAGGTGGTGAAAAGATGTCGTTCGATGGTCCAGCTCTAAGAAAAACCTCCAGCCTGGTGGAGTCCTTATACAAGCAGGCTTGATGCGCTCGCATACCCATGTTCGCTTTTTCCCAAGCACTTGTTGATCCAGCTCGTCTCTCCTCTATAATCTCCGACACAGTAACTGAATGCAGCAACTGTTGACACGGTTACTCTCTTCTCAGTCGGGCGGATCAGCACGACTCGACATACCAATCGGGCCCCCTCCACCCTTGGCGGTCAGCTTGTTGGTCTCACCCGATACAACCATTCGCTGAACTGGATCACTGCAGCCGCATTGTGGCTACTGGAATATCTGCGGGGAACCGTAGGTGCAGTATACGAACGTTTACCAACCCGTTCCGTCTTTTAGGTCTTATTTCTGACTCTATACACAGCCCATAAAGTCCAAGCGCAGCCTCCGCCCCCATCAGGTCTGCAGAACTTACGTTTGCCCCATGTGTGGCAAGTCGAAGCCTAGCGTAGCGATGTCTATTTTGAGGCAGGTATCTCATGCCGAAGATCCCGTTCATTATTGCGGTAGGGAACAGGCAGTGCGAGTTGCTTTTCTTGCTAAGATATAACGATCTCCGTAAAAAGAGTTTAAGAATTGGTGTGAGCCAATCATATTCAGGTGGCCTGAGAGCAAAGCGGCAAGGCGGGTCCCGAAGTCGAATGAGATTGGCCAACTTTATTTCTAGCCTGGGAGCCACAAGGCACAGCAGCATGGCGGAGCTGAACACGAGAATGCTGCTTATCTTGACTTGACAGCGCAACGTGCATAGGTGGATAACACCTCTTGTTAATTGGAGCAGGGCTGTAAGTGATTGGGGTTCATCTGAGTACGTAGTTCACGTATCTTGATTCAAGATAGGACTTGCTCGTCGGACCGCATCAAGCAAATATAGCGCGTTCAACCTTGGTTCATGACCGGAAGTATTTTCCGGTTCACCCATATGCATGGCCGGGTAAAATGCCGGAGTATAGGTACGGCAGTAACAAATGGTTCACCGGTGCAGATGACATGTAGATATTGTTGACTCACGTTGCGAAGAGCGGAGAGAGTTTCATGCACTGCCCGATGTCACATGAATAAACTAGAGTTGGGAACATTGGTCAAGAAACATGCGATGCAAACCAGCTTTCGCCTTGAACACATCTGAATAAATTGATAAACAAAAGAAAAAATCTACGGAATATGTATGACAAATTGGCTAATTACACATTATAAGGGCCTTCATTTTGGCTGGGGTGAGGGCGCGTCACCCCGGAGCTCAGGATTGACCTTGGCCGTCAGGTACGATGAGAAGTGACCACTGGAACGGAAGGTCTTTCTCCAGGATGGAGCTGGTGGTTTCAGAGGAGCATCTGTGGAGGCTTCTTGCAAGGCCTGAATACCGGCTGGAGTCCTGAAGATGCCTTGAGACTGCACGGTACCTGGCGTTTGCTTCTCTTCGTCGTCCTTTGGAACGGACGGAGGTGGTGGTGGTGGTGGTTGCTGCTTCTCTTTAACACTGCGCCATTCCATACCCAGAGCCGCCGGCAGTGCAAAGCAGGCAATAATCAGAGCTGCAAAGAATGTTCCCTTCGTCAGGGCAACGTTATAGGCTTCCAGAATTCGTACTTTGATGGCGTCCGGTACATTGCGTGTCAAGTCAGTTGCTCCAGCACCAAGAATGCGCTGGGGAACGATGCCACCAATCTGCTCCAAGCCCTCCGTGAACTTGCTGATGTACAAGTTCTGTCCGACAGCCGTGAAGACAGCTCCACCCAGGGTCTGGCACAAGGAGAGGATTGCTGTACCGATTGGTACATCTTGCTTACGCAAAACTGTTTGGACGGCAATGTTGGGATGCTGCATGCTGCTGCCAACACCGAAGCCCACAATGATCTGATAGCCGATCCACATACCCATCGAAGTGGTTACGCTCCAGGTTGTGACCAACCCAACACCAACAGCCATGAATATGGATCCAACGATCATGAATGGGGTATAGTAGCCGAAGCGCTGGACCAATCCACCTGTCAGTATAGAACCCACCACTACCGACAATACCAGTGGAATCGTGTTGATGCCTGATTGCATTGCCGAGACGCCTTTGATGGCCTGGAACCAGAGAGGAATGTAAATCGAGACTGTGAGCATGGTCGCTCCGACACAGAACTGAGATGCACCACCGCAGGCGACACTTCGTTGAAACATGATGTGGGCCGGAATAGTAGCTGTAGTGTGACGAGTGTAGAATTGCCATGCCAGGAAAGCAATGAACAGTACGCCAAACACAACGAGGAGAGCAATGATCCTTGGAGATGACCATGAGTACTCAGCGGCGCCCCATTCTAGGGCCAGCAGCAGACAAGTGATCGATGGGAGGAAGAGTAGAGTACCCAGCGGGTCGAGCTGTCGCACAGTCTCTCCCCATGTTGCTAGTTGAGGCTTCTGCTCTTCCAACTTGAGCAAGAAAAACACGACCAAGATGGTGACACCTCCGAGTGGCAGATTTATCCAGAAGCACCATCTCCAAGTGGCCGAGCTCTCTGTGAATGCACCTCCAAGCAAGGGCCCAGCTACGGACGCAACTCCAAAGCACGCGCCAAAGAGACCTTGCAACATTGGGCGTTTTTCCAACGGTACAGTGTTGAGCATAATAAGAATTGCTCCCGTGAAAATGCCGCTACTGCCCAGACCTGCGATGGCACGCCCGATAATGAGCATTGTACTGCTCGTTGCAGCACCGCATATGACGCTACCAATCTCGAAGAGGAAAATGCCAGACAGAAAGATCCTTTTGGTCGGAAAGAAAGTGTACACCCGTCCATAGAGCAAAATGAATCCGGCGGCTGTAAGCATGTACGAGCTGCCGTACCATCCAATGTCGTCGATACTGTGGAATTCGTTGGTGATGGCAGGAATCGCAGGCCCGATGATAGTTCTGTCGAGAGCAACCAAGAAAATAGAGATGTACAACGATAGCATAATAACCACTGTTTTGGCTGTCGAAGGGTAGACCGGGCCTGGCGGTGTTATGCCCGCCATATCTTCATCGTGATTCGACCTCGCATTCTCCGATAAGTCTTCCATTGGATATTCTTGTCGCAGGTTGCTCTTGGTACTCCGCCGCTTGTCACGTGGAAAGATACTAGACTCGTCGACCCAGTCGTCGTCGTCGAATTTGACGCTGTTCGTTCTCGAGTAACTGGAGCGTCCTGACGGTTGGTGAGAGTCTAGTATGACGGGTACATAGTAGTCCTCGCCAGACTGAGGTGATAGAGGGGTACGAGATATTGGTGGGCTTCTTGAGGTTTTTGACATTTCGTCTTTGGAGACCATTCCGTTTGCCAATATACCTTCTAGTGCCAACAATGTGCTTTCTCGTAGATAGGGCCGGATCTCACGGAGGTCCTCGCGTAGGTTCGATGGTGTGTATGAAGTGGCGGTACCTCGCGTCCGTGGGCGAGATCGTCTACTGAATGGTCGGTCGGTGCACTCCTTGTCTGTCAAATGGGAATATCTGGAACCCCACTCGTGTGCTTGGGTGTGTGCTCTTGCAAAAGCTGCTTCACAGCTGTATGAGAGATCGGCGATGATATCTGCTATCAAATTTCTTTCGTCAAGGGAAATGACGCGAGAGGATGCGGCATCTGTAAAAGCGAAATCGCTAGATGTCCGAGCTGATATGAAGGACGTCGGGCCAGGCCCCCTACGGAAAAGCGGTACGATTGGAGGAAGAGCCGCCATTTGCCAATATCAATATTGATTCTTGGCTGTCGGTGGTCGGTCGATCGATGACGGGGGTACGTGGGTGTGGCGCCGAAGCTCCGCGTATTGGGGGGACCTAGGCTATCGGCTGCGCGTGCGTGAGTCGTGAGCGTATGGCTTGATATATGGGTAATCCGTAATCAGAGTTGGATATGTTATTCTAGGGGATGAAGCAAAAGATACAATGCACTTCAGTTTCATGGCATCTTGAAACTGAAATAAGAAGCAGAAACACTTTCTCATCATCATCCATACTCCAAACCAAGGAAGATTTCTGAGTCCGCAGCACGCAGAGTGTACAAGGCGAAGCTCACTCAGACGGCGAGTCTCACCGGCGAATGTGATCTTTCTCTCCTACACCACTCAGCTTGGTCAAAAGCATCGGCGTGCCGGTCCTCAGACCACCGATGTTCCACACATTCACCCATGCGCCACACTCCTAGCCTTCCGGATCTGACACACATGGCTATATCTATCAATAGCTTTGCTAGCGAGACCCTAATGTATGCCTTATGAGTAGTTACTACATTGATTATCCTAGACATCCGCAGCTCAGAGATATTCGCGTAGAAGTAAGAGCATGCATAGTCAGCAACGGGGATTACACTGGGGAGCCGAGTGGCGTTGGTGATCGCCCATGGACTTCCAAAACAAGCCATCGGCGACATGGGGGTTCAAGCCATGGCGTTCTTTCTCTGACATGATGGTTAGAGAAAGTGAAGTGACACTGCGATCGTGTCTCGGTGTTTTGGGATGGGGTCCGGGGACGGTAGAGGTGCAGTGGCACAGTGGCACAGTGGTGAGTGGTTGACCAAAAGCGGACGTTGGCTAGCGTGTTGAGGACTACACCGTGCGGTACATATTGTACTTAGAGGAACCAAGTCTCAACTCTGTCTGCTACTCGTTGGGCCAGGAACGGGTTATCGATGTTCTAGATCTTTCCGAATTGAGGCTAGACAATTCCAGATCACCAGATCACCAGTCCGATTGTGCAAGCTGCAAGTCGAAGCTTGGTCTACAAATGTCACGAAGTAGCATCACTTTCAGCAACTTTCCAAGCGGGACGATCGCCTCCTATCTCATCGAATCTATGCAAGGTGTGAGTCGGGTTATGTCAGGCTGAAATGCGACCAGAAATTTTCTCCGATGCTGCGCAGCTGCATAGCTGCATTAGTTAAAGATAAGTTGAATTTAAAGCACGAACTATAGCAGATGATGATCGGTCGATACGATCTTTGCATGGCTTGCCCTAGATAGCCGTATCACTGCCGCTGATGTCAATGCATAGCTGAAGACATGTACCTTGGATTGGCTTGGGAACCACGGCAACCAGACTGCAGAATCATCATTGCCATTACGGGACAGAGGTGTAGGGGCACCCATTGAAAAAGCACGTTGCGTACTAAGTCAAAAACATGAAAGAGGTCTGCTTGAAAAGGCGGCCCCCTGAGAAGAAGCAAGGAACTGACACAGTAAGACTGAGTGATCTTATCCAAGCACAGAAAGGGGTTCGGGGGGCACTGCAGGACCGGTACAATCTGGAGTCGCTGTCTCAAATATCTATTTGGATGAAACAACTACCCGACGGCCCTGACAGCAAATAGTAGAGAGGCGAGTTAAATGTGACAGTCACCCAGTGAACACATGGGTTATTGCTGTTCATGCAGAAGGAGAGAAGAGGCATCAAATGGTTCGAGCTTGCCTCAGACTTAACGGAAGCAGAATATCCCAACGCTTGGTAGTTTGAGGACGATTGGCCATCGATACAAGACAGTGCGCAGTAGCTTTGGGCTGAGCAAATCTATCCCCTGGCTTACAATCAGAAAATCCTTACATTCAATGAGCAAATAATGAGCCCACAATCTCATGCAACGGTTGTGGTGACGCATTACCAAGAGCTACTGCATAGATGTGTCAGACTGAGTTGTTTCCTTGGTGGTTCCGTGGTCTTGACAGCTCCTTCTTCAGTATTCCAATGCCGTTGATTATCTAAGCACCATTCTCATCCTTTCCTATAGAATCAGTCTTCAGCGCATTCAAAGCAAAAAGACATTTGCGGTAGATTGGTCTGCCAAACGCTGGTGTCCTCAGCCACTCTATGGTCCTAAATAAGTAGCGTCATCCAATTTTAGCGGGGGCTTAGGGGCATATCAAGTAAGCCCTAACATGCATGATACTCTAGCATATGAACTTTGTTTTACTTGCTGCGCCAACTTGATGTAGACGGTTGCCAAGCACGAGCTATTTCGAGAATAGATTCGTTGCCGTCAAAGTTGCTGAGCTTACATAGTAGGTCGTCTATTTCTATTTACAGATTGGATGCAATCTTGAAGAAATGCCTTGTGACATGTAGCACACATCCGTGGAACCGGGTAGCATAGTTTTCAGTGATGCAGTGTTGCTCTTTTCTCTACTCTGATAAATCTCAAGAGTCATAAAATAATTTCGATGTTATGAACTCGGTAAGAAATCCAGTTATTTGATAGAGCTTATAACTTCTCATCGTTTTATAATGGTACAATGATTAAATCAGAATAATCTGTTTACAGAGAGATCAGTCAGATGATACCAGAAGATATCACCCAAGCTTTAGAAAGAAACACATTGACTGGCTTTATATAAAACTAATTTAACGCCTTTCTTCTTAGTGTTCGTAGTCGCTGTCAAGTATTCCCCTAATACATTTTCCCACATTTTGTATACTAATGATCCGGTTAAACACGAATGGGGAGGTAATTGTGAACCCCCACATTCGCCAGATTCTTTGAAAAGATCTTCATCATATCACGAGACAAGGCTGCGTTGATCATGAGCGCCTTAAATAGTGCAATGCAATACCTTCGATAGAGAATTCATGAATGCATCACTTCTGCAAAACGGTCTGTAAACAGCCAGTATATCACAGTCACACATGAAGCTAGTAAAGTCTATCAAGAACACTGCACCTCCACAACAAAGAAGATGAAATAACAGCTGCATCAAATATCCCTATATTCAGATGAGGTAAGGGTGGCTTCGAGTCAAATAGATCGAATATGTTTCCAGTGATTATTCGTTATGGGCAAAACCATACTGTCACAGGTATATAGTTATTCAGCTCTAGAGTCTACTGATGCAGTATGCTGTACCTTTGTGGGCAGGTGGTGGCCTAGGTAGAGCTGAGCCAGGTTTCGTCACAGCACAAAAGAACTTTAATATGCACCTTCGTTGCTTCACTGCCGTGTTTTCAGCTAAGGTTTGCTCGAAGGCTTTAATCACACACTATGAGATCATAATTTGCGTAAGCTTTACGTTCTTAAGAGTTAAAATTCGATGCTAAATTCTATTGACTAGGGTACCTCGATTCTATGCTCTCCTGGCTCCCACATCATAGTTTGTTTTTCTATGTGAAAATAGCATCGCCGATTTCAATCGTCTGCTAGGGCAGGGTAAACGATAGAGGCAGAGCCTGAGGGTAATAAACACATCAGTTCCTCCTCCAACCTAGTACTATTAGGTTCGATGTCTATTTTCGACTTCGCTCAGACCTCGAATCTGTGGTTTATAACGGTGTTGATCTATCAGCTGTTCACAGTGCGTATTCTCTAACCATACCTACACATCGCACAGATCTCGCCACCAAATCCCAACACACAAAGTCAATTTGTATGAAGCTTGGAATTGTTCACAATTTAGGAGGTAGGGAATCTGCAGCCGTGCCGCAGATCGACAGATCTGCAATTGACTGGATGATCACCCTTGGCAAGGGAGCGCTAGACCCCGCTCAACATGCAGCGCAGTGTCCGGATCATTCAAAATGTTGCGAGGACTCAACCATCGTTGAAAGCCATTGAGCAGTACCAATGCCAATGCCGACTCGCACTTCATAGTCTTGGACTCCTTCTCCGACAGGGCAACTGTTTCACGATCGCGTCATGGCAGCAATCTCGCTAGAACAGAGTTGCAAACACTACTCTATTACGCTGCATTGCCGCTTGTTCGTCTCCAAGTTTAGCATTTGAGAGCATGAATGTGTGTGCGTTGCCTTATCTCATTGATTTGCTTCTGTTAAGTATCAGAATGGCTGAAAGTTCAGAGAAGAGAATCTCTAAATTTGCCGCGCGGAGTGGCGTTGGGGCGATTTTTCTTTAGTGCCTTATGAGTTCTGAGGTAATAACTGAATGACAGGCAGATTGCACGTTGAGGCACGTGCGATTGCGAATGCAAAGAAAGATATGATGTCATTTTTGTGGAGTAGAGAGATCCCACCGAATGGCCTCACATCTTTAAAATTTTAGGCTACATTAGAAGTGCATAAGACGCTTCTGTGGAGTGTTGTAGAAGGCGTCGGTCTCGAAGTGGTGGCTGATGTAGATACATATTCAAACTGCGTCATACCGTTCATTAGGTCCCAAATTGCGTTTAATCCCCCACATCTTTAAGCCCTCCATCACCATGATCCTCAGCTCCTCACACGAGCAACCATCCTGTCTCTTGATCATCCAAATCATCAATGTGATCCGATCGTGATCCGGTCGAAAATTCTGAAGCATTAAGAAGCGTTCCTCAAATCCAAGCTCATTACCAACACCCATCCATCTTTCAACCTTGAATGAAAGGTTAGATTTCGCGAAACCAGCCTTGAAATGGCTATACGAAACATACTCCCTTCCCACAGGGGTGATATTGCTCCTTCCCACGAACAACAAGAGCCTGTTAGAAGTAAGAAGCCTTCTACCGCACCGCAGTCGCAGCATCACCATGAACATCATAGACACATCAAGAGGACCAGATCCGGCGTAACCTTTATTTCTCACGATTGGCACAATCCTGCTGTTGCCGCCCTTGCAGAGTTCTCAGGAACATTCATGTTTCTCTTTTTTGCCTTTGGCGGAACCTCTGTCGCCAACAATAGCACCCAGGCCGCCAGTTCGTCAAATGTATCATCCAGCATACCTCAAGCACCCAATGTAAACTTGTTACTTTACATAAGCTTGGTGTTTGGCTTTAGTCTGATGATAAACGTGTGGATCTTCTTTAGAGTCAGCGGCGGACTATTCAACCCTGCAGTAAGCTCTTTCTCCAATGGTGTCATGGCCACCCCTTCGTCCCCGAAACAAGATAGGCTGCGAAGAATGCAGCTAACTATTCTATACTGACCATGCAATCCTCTTCCTAGGTCACATTAGGACTCTACCTTATCAAATCTATATCCCTTTCTCGCGCCATCCTCTGTTTCATATCGCAGATACTTGCAGGCATGGCTGCTGCAGGCGTCATCTCAGCAATCCTTCCAGGCCCGTTATCCGTCAGCACTACACTGGGCCGGGGTGTCTCAGTCACTCGCGGTATCTTCTTAGAAATGTTCCTCACATCCCTACTCGTCTTCACGGTATTTATGCTCGCCGCCGAAAAACACAAGGCCACATACCTTGCACCTGTCGGCATTGGCATCGCGCTCTTTGTTGCAGAAATGGTAGGTGTGTTCTTCACAGGGGGCAGTTTGAACCCGGCTAGGAGCTTTGGACCCTGTGTTGTTACAAAGGATTTCCCAGGATACCACTACATATACTGGATTGGTCCCCTGATGGGTGCTTTGTTAGCATTCGGCATGTATAAGATTGTCAAGGCAGTGGATTATGAGACAGTAAATCCTGGACAAGACTTTGATGATCACGAAGCTGCGGTGTTCAACCCCCCTGATAATCCTGATGACCCGGAACAGGTGAGGAGGCCAATCATTACTCCTATAAGCCCAGCAACGCAGCACTCAGATTTCTCGTCAGGTGAGAAAAAGAGCTGTGATAATGGAGAAGGATCTGGAACTCGGGCGCGTTAAGCACACATGCATTGAAAAGAGAATGTCACAACATTATTTGCAGAGATAGGAAAATGAATTATTCGTATTTGACCGGCGACTCGATCTTTTATGTACGTAGAGTTCAAGGGGACTGATAAGGCGGAGAAAAGTGTTAGCTCGATACAAAAAAGCTCACTTCAATTCATACTACACAATAAATTCCTCTGTCAGCGAGTGCGCGAATAGGCTAAAAACAGTTGAAGCGAATACCATGATGCTCATCTCGTCAGGCCTTATGAAGCACTTGAAATGAGTTTGAATTGACCTAGGTGCTTATCCTTTGTTCTCGACAGGATTTCAGCAGAAGGAACGCTCATGAATCGGCGGTGACGTAGGTCTCGGATTAGCTGGTCAGCATCCTTTGATGGTTTTGGGTTTTGTCTGTTGTAAACCACCTTGTCTTTGTTATCCCTATGGAGACCAGATAGTGGTTTCGCTTTACATTCTGTTCCTCCCTCTATCTCCTGAATGTATTTTGGTATAGGACGCAGGGTTCGCCAACTGCTGCTCGCCTTCATGACTCGAGGTTAGTAATCTCGCCGATGATGTCGGTTGGATGTCTGATGCTTCTGATCCTGTCTCGGCGATGACTTCGGATCTTTTGTTCGTACCGTCCGTCGTTTTCTTTCAACCTCTCGTGTACGAACTTTCTCGCGCTGTGGCTGTTCGCCACTTTCATAGGGATGATCGTAAGGATGATGTCCATTGGTATATCGGGGGTCAGTCTTCTGTCAAGTGTATTGAGCGAGATGAAAGCAACGAGGCATGGGAACGAAAGTAACAAGAGAGGTGTACGCTGAGGATAGGCAGAAATATTGCTAGGAGGCAAACCACAAAGAGAAAGCTCATCTTCGCTGTTCGGGCCAGCGTTAATGTTAAGAAGTGCTCAGGAATCGGTTGGAGTCGTAGATAACGTGAAGTTACAATCAGGCCACGTGATGATAGTGTTTTTGTAATGGTGTAGTGTTACTATAGAGTGTGATGAAGGCAAGTGGCTGTCTTGCAATTCAAATGGTATAACCCGCTTCATACAAAGTATGCAATTGCCCTTTGTAGAAAGCTTCGTAGTGTACAGGCAGCTGCTGATGTTCCGCAAGGAAATGCAGTGCCCACCTGATAGGTGAGTGTTCGGTGTCGCTTCCTCCACAAATTCAAGTCCAAGACATTCAATAAATCATCAGTTTATACAGCAAATGTAGGAAGAAATTGTCCTGTAGTATTGAGTGTCAAGACCATTGTGGGTATTTGTATCAAGCCGCAGTCAGAGGTTAGTGTTGCATCTCCTCACCGTCCAACTCATCGTGCTCGATCTCCGCAGTATCACCTTCGTCATAGCCTTCACCATCTTCCTCGTCCTCAGTGTCAGTTCCTGATCCTTCGCTCTCGCCTTCACTCCCCGGATCAAAATCATCGTCCTCCTCCTCATCATCTTCCTGCTCCTGCAATTCCCTCTCCGCCTTTTGCAGCTCGCTCTCCTCTTCTTCTGCTACATCATTGGTCTCAGTGCCATTGGCAGCATCCTTCTTACCGCCCACCTTGTTCACATTGAGCTTCTTGGCACGTCGTTCGGCTGCTAAACTAGCATCCTGAAGGCCATGTTTCTGCACATATTCATTTATACCGGCAAAGTCGGATTGGTCAAGCATGCCGAATTCGACATCGCCAGTAGGGGTGGTGATGACGAGGTTGAACGTGTTGCGAAGAACGGCGGTGTAAGAGATGCTTGTTATCGCTGCGAAGTCGAAGAAGGCTAGGGGCTTCTTGAAACCATTGAAGATACCTGCCGAGGTGAAGAAAAGGTAGCCTAGCAAGTTTTAGTGCATGAAACATGGACGGGGTGAGCGCTAATGTCGCACCTTCTTTACTTCCTCTATGTGCTTTTACGTGGTATGCCTTCTCCCCCTTTCTGTGGCTCTCCGGGATGGCGCTTGCGAATTCGTCGGCGTCAGGAAACACTACGTCTTTTCCTGTCCCTGCCTTTATCAGACAATGGTGTATCGCCTCGGCCATTGCAGCAGGCCCCGGATCTTCGCCCTCCACAATGTTCTTTCCTGTCGCTTCTTCAAACGTCCACACAATCGGCTCTGGTGGCGAGGCCTTCAGCTCTTCGGGGACAGGTGCAACGCCATCGCCGTGTACGGGTATGATGACAAAATTATGCTGTTTCTTCGCCTTCTCGGGAACAGGCAGGCAGAAGACCTGGTCCACATCTTTCCAAGCAATTGAAAATTCAATATTTCCACTTGCGCCAATCGCCCGTATGCCCCCATCCTTCTTGTCAACTAGTTCAAGCGTGAACTTCTTGCGCTGTGGGATCGAGAAGCTCACGCCAGGGTATGCCTTGAATGCCTTGGTTGCGGTACTCGTCAGGCTGCCTTCGGTTGTGGGTGATGTATTCTTTGCAACATTGGTCTCCTCAATCTTTCGCTTCTTTGTTGCTGGTTCGGCCGCAAGTTGCGAGGTTTGGTTCAGGATGTATGTCGAGATATCGCGAAACAACGAGGTTTGTGTCGGATTCTGGTCTGTTTTAAATGTTAGATCGCCTTCGATTGCATGTAAATTCTTGGGAGAAACAAACCTATGGCCTCATGTACGCGCTTTCGTAGCTCCTGGTTACCAGCAAAAGCGACATCGATTTCCTGGGGATGCGGCGCAGGTGTCGGCACCGAGACTGGTGTTGGAACTGGTGCTGGTGCAGGGGTCTGTACCGGCACGACAGGCGCTGATGGCCGATTGTTGAGTGCTGTAAAGGCCATGGTGAGCGCTGAATATTTATTGTTGTTGACAAAAGGCGTCGTGGAAACGCGTCAATGGTTTGTCGCGACGGGCAGGATTAGCGCTCGGCGGTCTGTCGCGCAGGTACATCTGACATCACCCCCATTATTCCGCATTCAACCCAACAACCTTCAGATTGAAATTTATCACCACATCGGCATCTATTCTGCGCATATTCTCTACCAACATGATAACTGTACGATCGATTGACGAACGTGATACTTGTTTGACGTAAATTAGATGGCCCATTCGATATCTGCCCGTCTAGAGTCTTTCGCCCGCGCTTCATTCGCATCCTAGTCTTCACACTGATACTTCTCATCTTGATATTCACACACTTGCATATCTTCTCAGCCGGGGATACTAATGCTTTCCCATACAGCATTCGTATTGAAGTCGTGGGCAATAACAGCGGGTCATCTTTGAGAAATTTGTCAATTACCATCACTATTACCACATTTATATATTAACAGCCAACATTTCAGCATCCATAAGCCAAAGTAGATCCCTACCCCGGCCCTACTTATAGAATAACAGCTTGAGTCTCCTATGATAGGTCGCCGCGGGATCGATCTGGGTTCGATGCAACACCCCGGTCAAACATCATTCCCGCCGATTCTTTGCATGGAGGAACCTGAGGCATTTTTCAGGATTGGCATTATGCTTAACATTCAACATGAGCTCAGATTCAGCTCACTCAGAGCCACTGACCAACTGCACACCATGCTTAAGATCCCCTTGATCATAAACTCACAACAGGTTGTGGTTGACGCATTTTGATCCACATGCGACGCGGGGTACGCATGTCATCATGCAGAGGACAAGATGCGGCGCCAAAATGCTCTGCACATCTATGTTATAATTCTCGATCCTATGGTAGAATATAAAATCTATACCAACAGCTTTAGAGCTTATGTTTTTGCGACGTGCGAGAACCATGGTCGGTGCAGTGAGGGGACAGTGCACGTTGCGCATCTCATACACTTGCCGTCGCAGCACAGTGGAATAGCCAATACAAGACCACAGTAGGTGTTTGACACCTGTCATTCGCATTATGAAGTAAACCAAAAGCGCCGGATACATTGCGGACCGTTCAGGCAATACCTTGACTGAAGCCCAGACGGACCACATGCTGGTACCACAGCATTGACAGCTAAGTTCCAACGAAGAGCAAAGGTAACACCCGCTACAACCTAGGGGTCTGACGTGTCATTCGTCCTCTGGTCTATTTTTTCGGTGGTTTTTGAATAATAATTAACTCGGCGTCGCGTGCTGCCTTCCGGCCCATTCCAATCTTGTGTCATTTGTAGTTTTTCAGTGTCCGATAGACAGCCGGCCAATTTCTCCACTTAATCAACATACACGCACCGAGCCTTGTTTCCAACGCTATCACGACAAAAAAAAGTCGTATCCAGCTCGACCAAGTGGAGACCTGTCGTGACCACGCGTCGACAGCAGACGATGGTCAACATGAAGAAACCCGAATTCAAACTCCCGCCACTAGTTGCCAAAGTTAAGTCCCTAGTTCTTTCGAAGCAACATGTCTCGCCCATATTCAATCAACCACTGGATACCAACTCGTGTCCACACCACCGGAAAGCACGTCAATTATATAGCGTATCCTTGGTTGGTCTCTTCATCATGGCCCTATTGGCCATAATACTCAAGGGGATGACATACAGTTTCGTTGAAGACAACCGTATGACGGGCTTCGTATTCGAGACAACAAAAGACGGCAACGTTGGCGAGAGTCTTGACATGGCTGCATTACCGCAAACGGTATATACACTACCAACAAAACTGGCAATTATAATTGCTGCTATCAGTCTTTCCGTTGCTGGAGCGCATATGGGACTTGTAATCGTAGATTGGAAGAGTGGCAAAAGGGTAAGCAAATGACCTCTTAGCTATGATAAAAGGGAGAAGCCTGAGTACTAAACGTATATCTAGACACAGCTCTACGCATTCCGCCGCAACATCATGTTCGTGCACATCGTCAATGCACTACTTGTCTTGTTCGCCATGATTGCGATATATGTGACGCACAGAAGCTCATCACACTTTATCGAGAACCACGTTTCTCAGCGTGCTTCATCCATCCGCGAAGGTCCTGCTACTTTAGACCTTGTTTTCCGATACGACATCGGCACATTTGATCTGGAGACGTGGTCTTGCGACCTGAAAAGAGCAAAGGGCGCTCAGATGGTACAAGACGACTATTCAAAGCAGTGCGCGGTCGAGATTGCAGGACGGGCTATCTTGGCTCCATTCGCTCTCGCAGCTTGGTGTGTGGCGGCTGTGGGCATCTGGAGCTTCATCAAGGGCGGACGGAAAGGTCCGGACGGTCAACGCATGAGAACAGAAGATGTAGGGCTTGAGATGGAGAAAATGAACGCCACAGACGAATAGAGTGGTTTAGGTTTGATGGGATTGCATTGCTGGTGTTTAGCGGGATTCATTGGGCGTACAGGGATAGTACAAATTCTGAACTAGACATGATAATGGTTAATCTTCTCGTCTCACATGTCATTTTGGACTCAGTTCAATACTGTTTTCAGAAAGGAAATCTCATGTCTTGCTACCAACGGTGATATGACTACATCGTCTCGTGATCTTACCAAACGCTATCACATGTATTCTCGTAACGTTGCGTAACACAGCCTATCTAACGCTCACCCCTTTACAACGGAATGACCTTTATAATATCAGGATCTGGTCCAATCTGACGTGTATATATACTGTTTCATGCAGAGCATCAACAGAATGCTGATTAATCATACCTTTTTGATTGTTTTGGTCTAGTGGCATGGAGCTATACGCTAGCACACAAGGCTTACTTTAGTATCTATGGACGCCTATTCTAAATATAAAGGTTCGTGTTGCTTTGTCCCCAAAGATGAAGAGAAGAATTCTTGTTATTGCTTGTTGTGTCACGTTAGGTGGTCGCGCGTAAAAAGATCTAGAGGACAGCCCGCAATCAGGTATTCGAGTAGTGATCGTGTCAGATTGTGAGGAGTTTTCTGATCAAGGACTGATTTTTTTAGATCACTGTGATAAAAGACTGTGATAATTGATGGTAGGGAAAATCGTAT
>JAWDHC010000331.1:0-26737 GCA_036172615.1 Curvularia verruculosa
AGCAGAGCCTGCAGCAGAAGTTGCAGCAGACCCAACACCTGAGCCAGCATCCGAGCCTACAGCAGAGATGGTAGCAGAGACTGCATCTGAGCCAACCGCAGAGACCTCTCCCGAGTCAACAGCAGATACTGTAGCAGAGCCTGCAGCAGAGGCAGCGCCTGAGCTGACACCCGAAGCTGCATCGGACCCAGCACCTGAACCTTCACCTGAACCGGCACCAGAGTTGACTTCAGAGCCGGCACCAGAGGTTGTAGCAGAGGTTGAACAAGAAGCTGTGGCAGAGACTGTAGCAGAGGCTTCACCTGAGCCTGCAGCAGATCCTGTGCCTGAACCGACAACAGAGCCTGCAGTGGAGCCTACAGAAGAGTCTGTACCAGAAGTCCCAACAGAGACGGTACCTGAGTCCGCAGTGGAGGCTGTAACGGAGCCTGCATCAGAGTCGGCACCAGAGGCCGCAGTAGACCCAATGCCAAAGCTAGTACCGGAACCAGTCGAAGCTCCTCTAGTCGAGACAGCGAGTACTGAAGCTGAAGCTGAGGTTGTTGATATATCAGCTCCTCCACAAGAAGCCCTAGTGGAAGAGACAAAGCCCATTGAAGACACTGCAACTGTTCCTGAAGCAGACCCGCCACTACCAAACCCCGAAGAGGCAACTGTTGTTGAAGAACAACCCGCAACACAAGAAAAGGCTGTTACCGAAGATGCTGCAGTTGAAGAAACGCCTGCAACTCAGGAGACATCTGTCAACGAAGAAGTTCCATCTGCTGACGAGGCTCCTGCTGTCGCTGTTGAAGAACATTCGACAGAGGAACCGTCATCTCCTGTGGAAGATTTAACAGTCCCTAACACAGATGTGCCTGCCTCAGAAGAGTCACCAGCTATTGAGGAACCTGTAGCTGATGAGGCTCCTGCTAGCGAAGAAGTTTCCGCTACCGAGGAAGCTTCTGCCACACAAGAAGCTCCTGGCAATGAAGAGACGCCTGCCAACAACGACACTTTGAGCACTGAAGAAATCCCAGCCTCTGAGGAAGCTGTTCCTGGTGGTGAGCCTTCTCCTCCTGAAGAACCTCCTGTTGCAGCAGAAGCTCCAGTGGCTGAAGAGGCACCCAAGGAAGAGGAAATAGCCCCTCCAATCCCGACCGAAGAAGTCAGCACTGCAGAAGAGACCCCTGCAGCAGAGCAGGAAAGCTCCAGTCCTGAGAATTCTGCTGCGGAGATTGAAAGTGAGGCAGCTCCTGCAGACCAATCCTCGATTACAGAAAATGAGGCGGAGGCGGACTTGGGGTCTAACGAAGTGAGCACGGATCCAACAGGTGAGCATATCTCCAACACAGTCCAACAGCCTTCTCCGATCAACGTAATTGACACTTTGTTCTCATGCTAATAAATGGTAGCTGAATCTCAATCTGCCGACTTCTCTCCACCCGCCGCACCTGTCACAACAGTCACCGACGAGGATCTGGGTGAAGACCATCAAGCTGAAGACTCCATACCTGCAGAAACTCTTGTTGATGGAGAGCCCTCCGAGGATGTACACGAAAACGAATCTGAGCAGGAGATTTCTGACTGGGAAAGAGATGACGATGATTCATCACAGTTCGACCCGAATGAGACTGACGCATCTGAACATCACGATGTCGATGCTCCCAGTACTACCGGGAGCTCTATTGAACTGAGCCACGAAGGCATGGAGAAATTGGAGTCACCACAACCTAGCGAAAGCGTGAGTGTCTTTGCACTCCAGGAATCTACGACCAGTGCCATGGATGAAACAACAGAATCAATCGCCGCGAAGGAAACGACAGCTGTGGACAAGACGCTCCCAGAGGCCGAGATCATCACGCAAGAAGGGGTGGATGACGCAAATGAACCACATGTCCCGGATCTTCAGACGCTACCTGAGTCAACAGAGACGGTCATGAAGGAGGAGACTCCTGAGGCAATTATTGGCGAGACATTGGAACAAGAAGAGGCAGCGGGTGAGGTAGTGGAAACGGATGGCGAAACTGCACAACCAGAGTCACCACCGGAATGTGGTACGGGTAGCGATGCTGCGGGTACACTAGATGATACACCTGTTCTGGACCCTGTTGTCGGTGAGGCGAAGACCACAAAAAGCATTGAGCTCTCCGAGGACGGCGGACAGGCCGTGGAGTCGGGTATGCCCGGTGACGTGGGGAACGTGAGCGAGACAGCAGGTAAGTAGACGACGCACATTGATTGCTTTTCACATCTTTTATGTCGCGTGCATTTGGTCCATGGTCATTGTCACTGAAAGGCTTCGTCACACACGGCTCCGCGATAGCGCCCTGCATGCACCGAATCGGGCTAGCGCACAGTATGTGGGAATCTGCCATTGGCTGCCCCAGAATTTTGCTTTGGCCCACAGTGCCAACACATTCTGCCATTTGTCGCACTTGGCTTATCGTCACGTGAAAGCAAGTGTCCATCTGGAGTCGGGCTGCGATGCATATATGCGATTCGCCGAGAGTCTAACCTGCGTGGTTTTGCTTTGCGCTAGCCCGTCCGGCTGTCTTTTGCTTCCCGGCATCCCCGTCAAGCTCGAAACCCATCGTCACCTTCTTTTTGCCATCATCCTTTCTTTCTCCCCACGCCGGCAATAGTTTTTGCTGCACAGAAGCCTTCTTGGGCGACACACCCACTAACTCGACACAGTTGACACAGCGGTCAATTCGCCCCAAGCCGAGGACACCCCGGGCGAGTCATGCGCAATCACCCCGGCTGACGCAACTAGTGAAGTGAGCCCAAATTCGGCCTCAGAGGAGGCTGGCGTAGAAGCACATACTGAACAACACACCGTCAAAGAGCCCCTGGCTGAAGACACTCCTGACGAGCCAACTGTCACTGAATCCTCTCCGGACCATATCGACCAAGATGTTATAGCAGAGGAACCACCATTAGCAGAAAGCGAACAAAGCCCTGCTTCAGATATACCCGCCACTGAAGTGTCGGAAGCGGTAAGTAAAAAATGCGCCCTAAAATTTTGTTTTGCCATTCTGGGATCGCCACTGTACATGCTTATCAGAAGTCATGCTTATGAATAATAGGTTGCTCTCCATCAAGATTCTTTGGAGGTGGCTGATCAACTCCAAGCTGATATGAAGGCCAACGCAGAACCAAAGCCACAAGAGCCGGAGTCCGAGGCGGGAAGTGAATCAGAGTCTGAAGATGACGACTGGTCTGCATCTGAAGTTTCATCCTTATCCCCTGCCGATGAAGTATCCCAGGTCGATGATGCACTCGGCTCTGAAATCGGGCAAAGCGTGAATGAGCAACCTGAAAATGCTGTCCTGGAACAAGAGGCTCCTTTAGTGACTGATGCGCCTGAAGTCTCAGTAGTAGCCGAGGATGAACACGATGTCGACGACAGTCTTGAAGTCTCGGGTTCTGAAGTTTCAGCATCAGCTGTGCAGGAAGAGGATGGGTCCGCGATAGCTGAAGAGTCGAGCCAAGTTGAAGCTGAAGGATCTAGCCAAGTTGACGTTGACGGATCGAGCCAAGTTGACGTTGACGGATCGAGCCAAGTTGAAGCGGAAGGATCAAGCGAAGTTAACGTTGAAGAAGATGACTCAATTGTGAACCCTCCCGCAGACCCTGTACCAACGGAAAACAGCGACCCACGATTATCACTTGCTTTATCCGCAGCAACGTGTGAGATCGTACCCGAACATGAGGTCGGACCCTCCGAGTCTGGACAAGGCTCTGAAGTCGGTTCTAACAGTGTTCCCGCCGATGCCGCCGATGCTCCTGCCGAAGAAGACTCGATTGTGTCTTCAGAAGGCTCCGAGGAGGCACAGGAAGAAGCCACTACGGATGTACAGGTGGCAGAGCCCCAAGAACCACCTGAGCCAGCACAAGACGAGATCGAAGATGAAGCCGAAGATAACGATTGGGATGGTTCATCTTCAGTCAGCGGCTCCGAGAGTGAAGGCGAAGCGGAGGAAAGCGAGCTGCAATTAGAAGCTGCAGCTGAAACGCCTGCCGATCCTGACACAGCGGCCGACGGACAGGAGGAAGTTGATGCCACTGCGTCCGAAGCGGGGATTCAGCTATCCGAGCCAGTCGCTGACGCCGAATCTGAGGTATCTGAGTCAGCAGCAAGCTCCCTGGGTGCAACAGAGCCGGAGACTCAAGAAGTTGATGCACCTGCACCCCCAGCGCCTGAAGACGCACCCGAAGAAGCCAGCCCAGACGGCGAGGAAGAAACTCAAGAGCAGGAAGAGGATGGTGCTACTGAGCATCAAGATGACGAACCCGCTCCAGTTGATGAACCGGAGACAGCCGAGCCTGCACCTCTTGCTGAACCGGAAGCAGTAGAACCACCGCCGGCCAAGGATCCACCAGCTGATGAGCCAGAACCTGAATCAGAAGAGAGTGAAGAGAGTGAAGTGTCTGTAGAAGAAGAAGGAGCCGAGGCAGACAATACACCTCCAGAAGATGCCCCGGCCACAGAAGAGGATGTAGCGGCAGGAGATGAGGTTTCAGAGGCACCTTCTGAACCAGCTCCAGAAGAGGCCGTCGTTGAGGAACAGGCACCTCCAGTCGAAGAAGCTTCTCCGGAGCCAGAGCCCGTCGAAAGTTTGCCAGAAGCCCAGCCCGAAGAAGAATCTCCGCCAGCTCCTGAAGCTGACGCTGAGGAACCACAGCCAGATGTCGAAAGCGTGGCGGACGAGGTGACTGAGCCTGAGCCGGCCCCTGCAGAGGAGCCGGAGCCGGAGCCAATACCTGAAGAACACCCTGCAGAAGAATCTGTACCTGTTGAACCAGAACCAGAGGCTGAGCCAACACCAGAACCAGAAGTTGAGCCTGAGCCCGAGCCAGAAGCACCAGCCGAGCCTGAGCCTGAACCATCAGTCGAGCCGGAACCTGAACCGCCAGCCGAACCTGAACCTGAACCGCCAACTGAGCCTGAGCCAGAACCAGAGCCAGTGGCTGAACCCGAGCCAGAACCGGCAGCGGAACCAGAACCTGAGCCTGAGACTGCACCAGTCGAACCAGTTGCTGACGTGGACGCTGAGGTTCCAGTAGAAGAACGTGAGACTGAACCGGTAGAATTGGAAGACGAAGCTGCCGATGGAGGAGTCGCCGTTGGTTTCTTGCCTACACACAGGTCACACGGCTTTGTCGAAAGTCCAACTAGGCCACCACCACCAATTCCCGTTGATGACTACAGAGACCGCGACATCGCAATTGAGGATGACCTTGAAGCCGAGCCGCCTATCCGAGAAAAGCCTCGCCGAAGACATTCGCATGCTCACCGCGACGGCTATCATCATTCAAGCCGTAGGCGTGAGAGCGATGCTAGTTATAGGGAGCATCCGAGCATGGCTGTACCAGAATCTTATGGTATGCCAAAGACTAAGCGTCGTGATAGCATGAACGAACGTGAGGCCGAGCGAAGGAGAGAAAGGCTACGTGAGGCTGAGAGAGCTGGAAGCAGCAGTGACCGAGAGAAAGCCTATCCAGAATATCGATCGCGCCGCCGTGATAGCAGGAGCGATGAAAGACACCCCAAACGCCGTCCTGTTGACGAGAGGGACGATGAGATCGAAAGACAAAGGCGAAGAGAGGCTCGAAAAGCTGAAAAAGAGCGTCTTGCTGCCGCGGACGCTGCGAGGCTCAAAGCCGAGGAGGAGGCTAGAAAGCTGGAGCATCGTGAACGACGTCGTGCAGCAAAGCGGGCAGAAGAAGAGGCAGTCAGAGCTGCTGAGGAACGCCGTAGGCTCAAAGAGGAGAAGAGACAGGCGATCGAAGATGAGGAAAGACGGATTCGACACGAGAAAAGGCGACAGAGACACGAAGCTGAAAAAGAAGCGAAACGCCTGGAACTGGAGAAGCTCGAAGTGGCTGCACGTGAAGAGGAGGAAGCTAGGAAACTTCGAAGGCAGAAGAGAGCCGAGCGGGAAGCAGCTAGACTAGCAGCTGCACAGCAAGACGACCTCATTGAGCCACCGCCTCGCGACAACGCTCGACGTGCTGCAGAGGATTATGAAGAGCCACCATCACCCCCTCCTCTACCACCACTAGAAGACGAAACCCCGCCTCGCAGCGCCCCACGAAGACGACTGAGCATCAGGGACTCTACATCAAACGCGAAGCGTGGCATTTTTGGAGGCATATTCGGTCGCTCGAAGCCGGAGGCCTCTCCACCTGTTTCGAAACCAACCCGTTCAACCCGCGCGCGTGCAAACACGCTAGATGGCCCCATCAAAGCCCCTAGACGAGAATTCGAGCCAGAGAGTTCTCCAAGCAGGGATCTTTCTTCTAACAACGAAAGTCGAGACCGAGGCGAACGAGCACATCGTAGTCGACGCTACTCACATCAACGCCGTCAGTTTGCATCTCCCGAAGAAGAGGCAGAGTACTACAAATGGAAAGAAGAGAGACGTTACATGCGCCGTCCAGAGCATGAAATGTCTGGTGGTAGGGATGGTGGTATCTCTCTTCCACAGCCATTTGATGACCTTCCTCCACCACCGCCCGTACCTTTCGATTACGCGCTCGAGGGCGAAGCAGTGGACGATGCTGAATCGCCCATAATTGAAGATGCAGCTGCAGTTGTAGGAGTAGCCTCCTATTCTGACGAGGAGCGGCGTGAGCGCCGCCGCAGCCGCCGCATGTCCAAGCCGGAAGACCGCACCAAGACACGTCGAATCTCCTTTACCGAGAAGGAGCGTCCTTCTGGTCGCCGTGTCGAGATTGAGCGTCCTCGCGCCCGAGACCGTGGCGAGGACCGCATAAGACCCAAGAGGGGTGAGACCGAGCGCCGAGACAGAAGAAAAAAGAAGGAAGAGTCTGGCGGGATCAAGGGGTTGTTTGGAGGGCTCAAGAAGAGAATCCACTGAAACGATAACGATATGCGTTTAACGAGAAGACGACTTTTGCTTCATTGAATGGGTTCATGGCGTTGACGGAATTTTGCAGCACCTTTCTGCTCTATACCATTGAAAAGGACTTATCATACATTAGGTGTTTGCAGGAGTATTGGGATCAACATCGGCTTGGGTAGTTGGGTTGGGCGGCCATTTTGTAATAGTATTTGTACTGCTTTCTCTTCATTTCTTGTTCATCATCATCTTCTTCTTTCGCTCCACATTTAGATCGCTAGACATAGCTCGCGAGAGATCACATATTATAACTTGTATTTACTTTTCCACATGGGCAGTATCTTACAACAACAAACTATGGAAACCATTCAGTATGGTACTATGTCTTTGATATCGTTGCTCACGTGTGAGGAGTACGGATCTTTGCGTTGTGCGAAGTCCTGTAGCCGCCCGTGGAGGCACGATCCGTTCAAAAGAAATAATGATTCCTTAGACAAAACTGCGTTCTCCATTGATGTTGACAAGATCACAAAGCGGACACAAGCAAACCGCGAACTCAAGAAAACGACAAGTGAACTACTGACCAACAAAGCCAAACCAAGTAGACGCCAAACAGAACAAGAGCATAGACCCACGACACGATCCAAGGAAACAAAAGCAATAATCCATACGTGCCTTCTGCAAATTTTCTACTCAAACACTACCTACACACTATCCCTTCATCTCGCCCTTCCCGCATCCCTAACCACGTATCTGCCCCTACTCGCCTGCCTCGGCGCCCCAGCACTCAATTGCCTCACTCTACCCTGCACAACCTGATACACGCCATCAGGGAGGTACGTCTCTCTCTCGCCCGCCACATCTCCAACGCTGCTAGCCCGTCTGCCACGACCGTCATCATCCAACCGACCAGGATACTCGAAGCTCTCTCTATCTCGTGCAGAAGCCTCGGGCTCGCGGAACGAAGATGACGACCCAGAATGCTGGTAGAAAAACGCTCGAGGATACGGCTCGTGCTGGGTGCTACGTGGCTCGGAGACAATGATGCGGTTGAGAATGTTGTTGGAGATGCTGATGTCGGAGTGGCGCGATGAGTGGCGCCCGCTCATGGCGGCGCTGCCGGTTTGGCTGGCGCTTCTGCTTCTGGGGATGCTGGGGGCTGGAGCTGAGTCATCGGCCCATGGATCGTCATGTGGGGAGTGGCTGTCGGGAGTGGTGCTGCGGGTGTGTCTGCGGGCTGGTTGGACGGTTGCGGGCGTAGATATGCTGATACCGAAGGGATTAAGGGGTGAAGCTGCTTGGGAGTAGCCGTGAACGCTACCAACACTGCTTGTGCGGCTGGCTCGCTTTTGGAGTTTCTGCCGGGGCTGAGGCTTCTCGTTGTCGCTGGTGGCTGTCTTCGTGACGGTGGTGGAGAGGCTGTGTCGGCCGTAGAGATATGGGTCGATGGCTGATTCTTCTGACTCTAATCTCCCGCGCTGGGAGCTAGCTATCACCGTTTCTTCAGCGTGTGGACTATGACTATTGAGACGAGACCTTTTCTCGTTGTTTGGATCAGCAGTTCCGCCTCGGTTGCTGCTCTTACCACTGCCTGCGCTTTCGATCAAGCGCTTGTGCCACGAAGTGTTTCTGTAGTCGAAATTGAGGCGTTTCTCTGGGTCTTGTTTGCCAAACCACAAAGGTTCGCTTTTAGAGATCTTTACTACGTTGAGCCATGTGTTGCCTGGAGATTCTTCTGCTACCTGGAAGATGACATCTACTTCTTCGAGCGAGCGGAATGCGGTTTCTGGATAGAAAAAGTATACAAGGGGGATAATAGCAAAGTTTATGGCGGCAAATATGATCCATGTTCGATAGGAGATGCGTTGGAAGGCTATCGGCGTGATGAAAACAACACTATGATGATGTTAGCGGACACAGAGTTTTTATTGAGGGATGGACATACACAAAGTTAAGCAACCAGTTGGCGCTTGTCGATAACCCGTTCGCCGGACCGCGGATTCTTAAAGGGACAATTTCGACTTGGTACAGCCATGCCATGCCTTGCCAGCCAATGGCGAAGAAGACGGAAAAGATGAACAAGAATACAGTACTGGCAATTCTTGCCTCTCCCATTCCCTTCTCAACCCACAAGTACTGCAGAATGGTGATGAGGATCATGCAGCTCGACATACCTGTAGCGCCAAATATCATGAGAGAACGGCGGCCCCAGAAGCGATCGATTCCAACAACGACGATGAATGAGGCGAGAAAGTATAGTGTCGCTGAACAGGATGCTAGAAGTCTGGCAAGCCACCCCGTAAACGACATGCGGGTGAGGAAAATCCAGGAGAGATATTGCAGAACCAAGTTGATGCCTGTGCCTTGCTGGAAGATTTGAACAAAGTAGGCCAGTACCACACGATGGAAACCTCGTCGCTCTTTGTTAGAGAACATGCTCACCCCTGAACCTTGTGCCATGATTAGGATGGCATCCTTGATCTGCAGGAACTCGTCTCTGGTCTCGAAGCTATCTGGTTCGCTATCATTCAGTGCTGCCAGCACAGTGAGTGCTTCTTGTTCGCGTCCAGTCAAGATCAGCCAGCGAGGGGACTCTGGCAGCACAAATAGCATCGCGATGGCTGGAAGCGCAAACATGATTTGTAGGGCGATGGGTACGCGCCATGAAGCCGATGAGCCGCTGATATATGCGAAACCGAAGACAAACCAGTAGGAGAGTGCGATGCCGGCGGACACGAAGGCGCCGGCGCTGATCATGAGAATCGTGCCTTTTCGATGAGATTTGACGCATTCTGCTTGGTACGCTGGGGCGGTCGCTGTGGTAAATCCGTTGCCTATGTCACGGTATCAGTGTGTGTCTTGAATGTAGATTACAACAATACTGACCGAAACCAGCAATCGCTCGACCAGCAATGAACTGAGGAAAACTGTATGAAGAGGTCTGAATGATCTCGCCAATGACCCAGAATGTTAAGCCAAGGATGAGTGTCTTTCGTCTTCCGAGGAAGTCACCAACGAAAATGGTTGCGATGGCTGACACGATGCAGCCCAGATGCCATGTTCCAACTGTGAGGCCTGTAAACATCAGTCTTTACTTGGCATCATTGCAAAGTACTGAGGTGTTTGCAGAAGTACCAAAGCATGCCTCGACATACCTGTGACCCACGCATTGTGGAACGAAACGTTATTAACAACGTCAACCTGGGGAAATCTGATCAAGAATTGCTGAACGGTCAAGAGACCACCCATCACACCCTGTGCATATCCGAAACATCTGAATTAAGTTAGTCGACGAATCAAATATTACCCATCATGTTTCCTAAACGGTGTGTCGACATACAAAAAGCAAAGACCGCATGTTACACTAATAGCGCTCGCCAGACTCTTGCCTCGTAGTCCTAAGAATCGTGCCATTGTGCATAGAATACTACAGCAGTGTCGGTGGAAGGTATAGAAGACCGTCTGGTGAACTACAAGACGTAAGTGATGGCAAACTGCGTCACATACCCTCTCAGCGCAGGCGTTGCGACGGAGCCCTTCTAGCATTTTCAGAACCCATGGAGCCGGCCCATGTTGCCCAGCCGTCGCAGCTTCGGGCCATCACCCCAACGTCATGTTGTGCGGAATCGTCGCAAGCTTCTGTTCAGCTAATGCCGGCATCCCTGGCGGCTTGTTTAGGACGCTAGAGGTGAGAAAGATCGGGAGTGTTCCCGCGATACGGTACATAGTTCTTTCACCTCCACCGGACGCTTCATAGAATCCACTACTGGCACAGATCTCGACAGAGACATCAATGGTCTAACCAACGACCATGCGCCCATCCTGTGTCAACCCATCGAAGACGTGGGCGCGCTCTACTCGTGATACTCGGCTGATGACGTCTGCTCGTTCCCCTCTTACACAATGACTTTTCTCCGCTTGCCACGCTTTCCAGCCGCAAACCTAGCACAAGCGTACCGTAAGAAAAAATGGATAGAGGCTGGGTGCCTACATATGGCCTGGCTAGTTATAGGCTAGGTGCCATCCTGAACACGCGCTATAGCCCGTCCAATCTTGCAGCTGTCAGGTACGCGAAATTAGAACCGCAATCTGAGTGGTTGCTCGAAGCATCTAACAATCACGATCTCGATGCCCCACTGATGTCATTGACCTGTTAGCGTCGATCAAGAAACAAGATCGAGCGTTCGGGGCCATGGGTAGTTGAAAAGAGCATGTTGAACACGACACTTAGAAAACGACAAAGAAAGCTTAAACGGGCGGGGTGGGCATTCACGAGTCAGCGGAAGAAGTCCGACAATTAGCATGATTTGTTGCCCAGTTTGGGAGCTCAAGCAGCATGCGATGTAAATCTATGGTTCGCTAACGATAGGCTCGGAACATGAGCGGGGCTCCTGGCTGTGAATCGTCCTGGGGTGAACAAACCAGGGACATGCTGGATATGATAATTGTCGGATTTGTAGATTAATTGGCCGTCAGTCCGGCATTCGGCAGCTGGCGGGGAATCATGCCCTATCTGCTACATACATCCTTGATCAATAATTAACATGCCAGTGTTGCTTGTAAGATATTGTTTGCGAAGATCAAAGTGGCTTGAGAGTAGAGTTGGGTAATCGATTTGCTACTTGGCCAAAAATTTCTGAAACGCTTCCTGGTCAATCACAACATTTCCCACAGCCCGCAGCTTCTTCCTGCCCTCTTTCTGCTTTTCGAGAAGTTTGCGCCGCCTGCTAAGATCGCTTGCATGTAACTTGGCTAACACGTCCTTGCGGTAAGGCTTGATGGTAGCTCTGGCGACAATCCTTCTCCCTGCAGCCGCCTGTATGATGACCTCAAACATCTGCCGCTCAACGTGTTCCTTGAACTTCTCCACCCACACGCGTCCCACCTTGTCAACTTGCGATGTGTGCAGGACGCGCGAAACGGCATCAACTGGGGAGCCGTTGACAAGTAGATTGAGTTTGGTAATCGAAGACTTACGGAAACCGGCATCTTCGTAGTCCAGAGATGCATAGCCCTTCGTCGAACCTTTTAACTTACCAAAAAAGTCATCTACCAGGTGTGAGAGGGGCAAATCATACTTCAGAATGACTTGTGTGGCCGTGAAGAAAGTGAGTTCCTTCTGCTCTCCGCGGTTTGCCTCGCAGAGCTTGATGACTTCACCAAGATACTCATCCGGTAGAGTGATTGTGGCAGACACGTAGGGCTCATGAACTTCCTGCACCTTGAAATGCGCTTGATCTTGATCTGGAAACTCGTTGGGATTTGTGATGATCGATTCAGTGCCATCCCTCCATACCACCTTGAAAGGTACCGAGGGCGGTGTGATGATGATGTTTGCACCATGCTCTTGACGAAGTCGGTCCTCGAATACGGAGCAATGCAACGTTCCCAGGAATCCTAGACGCCACCCAGCGCCCAGTGCATCCGAAGACTCCTTCTGAAGCGTGACGCTGCGATCATTCAGAATGATTTGGTTGATGCTGTCTTCCAGATGCTCATGATTGTCTTGGTCAGTGGGGAAGGCGGAGACGAAGACCATGCTTTTGGGTTCCTCAAATCCAGGATAGGGCTCGACCAGCTTCTCGGACCCAATAGTTGTGTAGGTATCGCCTACCTTGGCTTCCTGTGACCGCTTCATACCAGGGTTGAAGTAGATATAGCCCACTTGACCTGCCCTCAAAACTGTTTGCGGTGTCTGATCAGGGTACATGATGCCAACCTCACCCACAATGTATTTGAGCTTAGTCGCAAACGAGCGTATCGTGTCTCCAGGCCGCACCTGACCGTCGAAGATGCGCACAAGCAAAATGACTCCCTTATACACATCATACCACGAGTCGACGAGGAGCATACGGAGGGGTTTGTCTGGGTCGCCTACCGGGGCAGGGATCTTGTCAACGACAGTAGGAAGGAGAGATGCGACGTTTAGTCCAGTTTTGGCTGAGACCAGCACGGCGTCGTCGGGATCGAGCTCAAAAGTATCTTGCATCTGCTCTAGTACGCGTGGCGAGTCGGCATGGGGAAGATCGACCTTGTTCAGTACAGGCACCAGCGTCAGACCCTGAGAGAAGGCAAGGTAAAAGTTCGCGACGGTTTGTGCCTGTACACCCTGACTGGCATCCACCAGCAGCAATGCGCCTCCGCAGCTGGCGTAACTCCGCGACACCTCGGCACGGAAGTCGACGTGGCCAGGCGTGTCTACCAAATGTAGCAGATAATCTTTGCCCTCGTGATTGTAGATCATGGTGCACGTCTGTGCCTTGACTGTGATACCACGCTCCCTCTCTACATCGAGCTTGTCAAGGAATTGTTTCTGGCCGCCAGGCTCAATGGTGCCCGTGAGCTCTAGGAGACGGTCGGATAAGGTCGACTTGCCATGATCAACGTGTGCAACAATACAAAAGTTGCGGTAGCGGTCGATGGGGATGTCGGCAATGCGCTTCTCGAGCTCTCCCTGTGGGCGGAAGGCTTGGGCATACTTTCTGGCGGGGATCCATAGGTGCTCAAGCAGGCGTGAGGTGTGTGGTAGGGCCCTGGAGCGGGTCACGGGCGTCCGCCAGCCGTGCAGAAGGCTGCTTGCAGTTCGAACGCATGATCGCATGGGTGGGCATGAGATCAAATCAATGCGTGGCTGCTGGTTGTGTTGGATGGCTGTCGCAACTTTTCTTTGCTGGAAGTTGATCATCTCATCTTATCTTATCGATGGCATCTTATCTTATCTTATCGCCGAGCTGTGTGTTGCTGGGCGGCGACTCGCAACGACCAGACCTTTTTCGTCTCAACACGACTCCACCGCTGCTATACCAAGCCTGTCCATCACTCGTGGAGCGCTCGAGCATCCATTGAGATCATCTGCAAAACTCTTTTGGTGCCCTGTAGCCAATCTGCGACTTTCCCTAACTGTGCCACTGGCAGTTTCCCCATAACAAACGCTGTAAACAACAACTTCCTTCTGTACACCGCTTCGAGATCGCCATCAAAAGCGGTACCGTCAACATGTCTCAACCCAAAACCACTTCAAAGTCTTCTTCAAAGACTTCTTCAAAGTCCAAGTCGTCGAAGAGCGACTCATCGAAGGTCCACAAGCTTGCTTTGAAGGGATCCTCCAAGATTGTTAATGAATTCGTAAGTATGCCAAGCCATAAAAGAAGCCGCGCGCTTATCTAGACTAGTTCGAGTATTCTATCAATACCATACTGTAAGCGCACAATTGATATGGAGCCTGGCGTTTTTGGTTGGCTAACCTTCGTAGCTTCCAAAGAGGTGTCTACCCTGCCGAAGATTTCACCGCGTAAGTAGCTATGGTATCACACAGTATAGATCACTTGTTAACCGGATGCAGGGTCAAGAAATATGGGTTGACCATGATGGGTAATAGTGCCATTTGTTCACTTTGTTGATGTTTTGCTGATGCGTGCAGTTACTGCCGATGACCAGGTGAAAGCCTACATCAAGAAAATCATGGGTCAGCTTAAGGAATGGATGTACGGTGGTAAAATTTCAAAGCTTGTTGTTGTTATTACAAGCAAAGAGACCGGGGAGCACGTCGAGAGATGGCAGTTCGATGTATGTCAAACAATGCAACTACTTGCATTCTCTTCTAACAATCACCAGGTCCAAATCTTTGGGAAAGCTTCCAAGCCAAAATCGTCCAAGAAGAGCACCGATCAGGAGAATGCCGCTCCCGAGTAAGTTTACCGAATTTGATTGATTGTAAATACTGACTGGCCATAGTGCTAGTGACGCAGCCGAAGAGAAGACTGAGGCGGAAATCCAGTCAGAAATCCAGTCCATCTTCAGGCAGATTACGGCCTCTGTGACCTTTCTGCCTATGCTGGATGGCAATTGCACTTTCAACGTCCTTGTCTATGCCGACGCCGACTCGGAAGTGCCACTTGAGTGGGGCGATAGCGATGCGAAGGAGATCAAGAATGGAGAAAAGGTGCAGCTTCGAAGCTTTAGCACTAGTAGTCATCGTGTAGACACACTGGTGAGCTACAGGTCAGTCATCCTCGAAATTGCGTAAAGTGTACAGTCTGCTGATTTATTAGACTTGCGGACTAGCGTATCGGTACTACACTTCCTGCTCAGGTTTGTTTCCGATTGCCCATTTCTTTCGTTGTTTCGGCTAGGCGCTTGGAGTATCAACAAAATAATTTTCAGCTGGCTATCCTTTCCAGGGTTGCTGGATTATTTCACCAATGGCACAATTGACCAATAGAAACGTGCCTTTTACTCTGCGATAATCAACATGTGTCTGGAACCTAACACTCGACTACTAACTGCGCTACATTGCGTTTGGGTTTAATGTAAGGCGGCTCTTTCGTGATTACTTCGCTACCGGAACTCGCAATCGGTGTGTTCCTCTGGTTCATGGAAATTCTCCTGCCTGGACATGGTGTGGCAACTTTGGCATTACTAGCTTGAAGATAGGTCAACCAGTACGTTACGCTAACCGGGAACACGGACACCAATGCAAGACAAGAGAAATAGCCCGTTCCCAGGATCAATCACAGAACCAAGATATCAAAAGTACCAATCAGACTGCTGTCAGAGGCTGACAACAGCAGCCTACACACCTCAAAAGATGTCACTAGCAGTTTCGTAGAATGATGCATTGACCAAGTAATGGTTTTGCAGCACACGTCATGATCTCTGTTCTCGAATGTTTCTATCAACATTCTGGATTGGAGTGTCCTCAAAGTCGCTATCGGGATATTTGTCCTGTTCTTAGGCTCTGCTTTTCCGTTACCATTGTTGCCCAGTTCCGTGACCCTTTAGATGACCAAAGAATCTGGACGAGATACTCAATATTAAATTGAATTGTGGCACTATATCATATAGCAAATTGCGCTCTTGGTACTGGAATTGGACCACTCAATGATGCTATGAAAACACTTATCATGATGTAGGCTCAGTCCACCTTTGGCAAGTTTGGGTCGCATCAAGAGATCGAATATTTTCTTCAACGTATATTCTTGCCCCACTCATCTACATTGATAAATCAATGTTTCCTCTAGTTGCTCCCTTGAACCGGGAGCCTGCTCATATCCCTCACTTCGGAATCCCCCCTTCGCCATCAACTGCAATCACTGCAGGTCATCCAAGACAGAATGGGTCTCGGAGTGAGACTGCCAGGTAGCTCCCATGCTCAGAATACCACCGAAGACAATGAGGAACCTCCACCACTGAACCCTCTCGCACCTAAGCCTATGACCAGTCCTAGTAATGCTTCTGCCGGATCCAGATCAAGGCCTGCAAGCTTCACACCTCTTCAACTTGGAGGGATAAATTCGTCAAGCTCCAGTTCAATCGCCGATTCTGATCCCACTCGCGACAGCTCTACCTCATCGGGAACGGACCCTGTTCGCGATGTCAAGGCTGAGATATTAGCTAATTGGCTACATACGAAACAGGAAGAGCGAGTATGGACATTTGGTGGAGCGGGGGAAGGTGTATTCATGAAAAGAGCGAAAAGTAGTTATGCATGTGCGCCTCATGGAGTCCAAAACGATGGCACCGGCCTATACCAGGCAGTCACGGAGCTGAATGTCCGTGTAGGTGACTGCATTCTTTCATTCGCTGTGTCAACACTAATAGATCTTAGTGCGCCATGACTGTGAATACAAGGGTCATCAAGTATATTCTCGAACGTACTACAATTCCCTATGTTCAGATTCAATCGGGTCTCCGCCTTCAGGTCGTCCCTGATTTCGAAGCCCTACCCTTTTGTCAAAGGGGACAATCGGCTGCGTTCATTGCTTCTCGCGGCATGTTAGTTGTGTGGCAAGATGACCCAAAGCTATTGCTCGAGCGATCCGAATTTATCATCAATGCTTTGATGAGAATGATGTGCGGTTCTGAATATGGCTATGACGCACAGGATATCGAACTAGAGAAGGTCCTCGGAAAGAATCCCATGGTCGATGTCGAAGAGTATGACGAGGTTTTTGATTCTACAGGCGGTAAAGATGAGGGGCCACGAGATGTCAAGATTTGGCAATCAGCTTATTGCGGATTGTCTATATTGCTACTGACGACCGCCATTGGATCGGGATGGAGGCAGATCGCGATTGAAGAGGTGCAAGCTTACGACATGCTCCGATTGCTCTTCTTGGTCTGCTTGCCTGCCCAAGTTTGGCTCTCATTGGTATGTTGTCTTACCCATAGTCCATGAAAGATAACTAACAAAACTAGTTTTTCTTCCAAGCTGTAGTCGGCAATGTGGCTCAGATCTTCGGTCCCACCGACCAGATGAACGAGAACAGTCGATACTACTCTGGCAAGGCACCCAAACGCATTCATCGTGACACTTTTGGCGCGCCGCTTCCGCATGTCACTGTCCAAATGCCCGTCTTCAAGGAAGGCCTGCGCACTGTGATTGAGCCCACTGTCCGTTCACTCAAACAAGCAATTTCTACGTATGAGCTTCAAGGAGGAAGTGCAAATATCTTCATCAACGATGATGGCAGTAAGTGGAACTCCTTTTGAACGAACACATAGTTCATGCTGAAAATTTACAGTGCAGCTTCTCTCAGCTGAAGATGCTCAAGATCGTCAAGAGTTTTACGATGAACACGGCATTGGTTGGGTGGCTCGACCAAGACACGACCCGAAGGGTGAGCACGGAGTGAGGCCTTTTATTCGTCCCGGAAAGTTCAAGAAGGCTTCCAACATGAACTACGGGCTTCGCATCAGCTGTAGAGTAGAAGAACTACTAAACCAGACTCCGCGCGGCGAGGGCTGGAGCCAGATGGACGAAAACACCGCCTACAAGCATGCCATGGAGACCGCCATGGCCGAACATGCGGGCGAAGCCTGGGCCGATGGAAACATTCGTATAGGCGACTACATACTCTTGGTCGACTCGGATACCCGGGTGCCCAAAGACTGCCTACTTGAGGCTGTAAGCGAAATGGAACAGAGCCCCGAAGTAGCGATACTGCAGTACTCTTCTGGAGTCATGAACGTCACCAACAACTTCTTCGAAAAAGGAATCACCTTTTTCACCAACATGATATATACTATGATCCGATTCGCCGTTGCCGGTGGCGATGTGGCACCCTTTGTAGGACACAACGCCATTCTGCGGTGGTCAGCGGTTCAGAAAATTGCCTACGAATTCAAGGAGGAGGACGGCACAACATACGACAAGTTCTGGTCCGAGGAAACTGTGTCTGAAGATTTTGACATGAGTCTGCGCCTTCAGAGTTCCAATTATATCATTCGCTTAGCGTCATACAAGGGTGATGGCTTCAAGGAGGGTGTCTCCATTACCGTCTATGACGAGCTTGCTCGATGGGAAAAGTATGATCTGCTCTCTGTGCCCTTATGTTGTCATGATGCTGACCTTGTCACTCTAGGTATGCTTACGGATGCAATGAGCTCATCTTCAACCCTTTTATCAAATGGTTTACCAAGGGGCCTTTCACCAAACTCTTCCGATCCTTCCTTCGGTAAATAAAGGACCTATTCCAATATTTAAGTGATCACTCGACTAACATTCACATTTCAGCTCAAATATACCACTTGCATCTAAAATCACCATCATGGCCTACATTGGTACTTACTACGCTCTTGGATGTTCATGGATTCTTACCATGCTCAACTACTTCTTGATTGGGTTCTTCAACGGATGGCTCGATCACTATTACATCAATTCCTTCCGCGGTAAGTGTTTACCCACACGCTGCTACCTTTCTACTGAATCTCCCATCTCAACATCATTCCCTCTATGCACGCACTAACATCACACCAGTCTATTTCGCTATCGTCCTCGTCTTCACTGTCCTCGGCAACATCTCGCTTGCTGTGCTCCGCTACCGCATTGGCGAAGGCTCTATCCTCGGTGGCTTCCTTACCAATCTGAAATGGATCCCCCTGTTAACTATTTTCCTCGGTGGCATATCTTTGCACATTTCACAAGCACTACTCTGCCACTTCCTCAGCATCCCGCTAGAATGGGGTTCCACGTCCAAGGAATCCGAACACGTTTCTTTCTTCGTCGCTATCAGCAAGGTGCTCAGGCGCTTCAAGTGGAGCTTCATGTTCTGCTTTTTCATGACGGCAGTCATGATTACTATGGCGTTTGCGCTGCCGGAGGACTGGAGGATCAGGACGCTGATTGCAGTTTGGCCAATGGGCACAATTGTCGTCAGCCACTTTTTGCTACCAATTGTGCTGAATCCACAGTTGATGACATTTACTTGGTAGAAATGGGAGGTGGGAGCAATTGACCTCATGAGAGCAGGCTAGGGGAAGAAAATACTACAATGTTGGAGCGACGTGAATGCGTTAGCTAGTGGGCGGAAGATTCCTGTATCAAGAAAGGTTGGTCACTCATTTGAATGTTCAGCCGTGTTTCTTCACTGCTCTGCTGGGGAGTTCTAGGAGAAGTCTTCGTTTGTCGTTTTATGTAAACAGCAATAATATCTAGGGTCCATGCCTTGTGCACGAGACATCAATCGTCATAATAGTAATAATAATAGACTCAGAGCCTAATAAAACGTCGATTCTCTTTTCCATCTTAGATAGCCATCTCCCAAATATTTTTATGATCTCCCCAAGCAGAGAGCGTGCATCACTCAGCCACACCAGGTAACAAACTTCTCCACGACAAACTCTTCCAACCCCCACTTCCCATTCATCCTGCCAAACCCACTGCTTTTGACTCCGCCTTGGCTTCCAGTAGGACTTGTATACACACTAATCGTATTCGCATGAACCTGGCCATACTCCAACTCCTTGCTCATCCTCAGGAAACGCGCCATGTCGCGCGTCCAGACGGTAGCATTGAGACCGTAGGAAGAGCGATTCGCCAGCTCCACAGCCTCCTCATCAGACTTGACCACGTACAAGGAAGCCGATGGGCCGAAAGTTTCTTCATCAAAGATTCTGCTGCTGACAGACGGGTTGAGCACCAGCGTAGGTGCAAGGCACGTTTCAGAAGTACTTGTAGTAGTACTGGTAGAGCCGAGAAGAACAGTCTCGCCTCGACTCTCTGCATCGCGGATGACCTCTTCCGCATGCTGAGCAATATCCTTCGACACAGCGCTGCCCGTCATATCCTTCTGCACCTTGCGCATAGCCTCAACAAGGTGCGTTTGGAACTCTTTGGCCACGCCCTCAAGCACGATAACGCGTTCGGTACTGAAGCAAATCTGGCCATGATTCATCGTAGCGCCGAGAGCACACTGCGTCGCGGCAGCAGCTAAATCCGCGTCTTCGAGCACAATGGCAGGACACTTGCCGCCGAGTTCCATTAGCACGGGTTTCAAGTAATTTGCTGCTGTCTTCATGATCTGGCGGCCTACTGCTGCTGAGCCGATGAATTCGATCTTGCGGATTGCGTCGTGTGCAATTAGTGTTTCGCTGATTTCCGCGGCGTCGGAGCGTTGGCATTGGAGCTGGTTCAGTACGCCGGCGGGAAGACCGCTTGAAACGAAGGCTTGGGTGATGCTGGAGTGTGTCTTGGGACAGAGCTCAGAGGCTTTGAATACGACAGTGCATCCGACAGCGATGGCACTAGCGATACCTCTTGTTGCCAAGATTATAGAAGCATTCCAAGGAGCAATGCAGAGGATGGGACCAACGGGTTCTTTGAAGACAAAACCGGTTGTGTTGGGCTTTTCAGTGGGCGGAATCACGCCTGTTATGCTGCTAACTTGCGCGGCTATCTCGCGCAGATATGACACGGATAGATTGACGTTCTGACGAGCCCAGGCTTCTGTGCAGGAGGTTTCAGAGGTTTGGACTGCGATGAGATCGCCAGCGTGGCTTTCATAGTAGGCAGCTACACGCAAGATGAGGTCGCGTCGGGCGGTATGGGGAGTCGTACGCCAGGACTTAAAGGCTGTCCAGGAGGAGGAGGCAGCCCTGGTGGCGTCTCCGAAGGAGGCGGATGAGGCGTAGTGGACAACGGTGTCAGATGAGGCTTGGGTTATGGGAAATGTAGTACTCGTATATACGGCTTCATTATCTATCCATAGTGGCACTGTGGAGTCTGTGGTGGCGGACATTGCGAGTCGATTGTTGAAGGATGTATTGGCGGTAAATTTCCTGTTCTTTTTGCTGTTCTTGCGACGGACTTGCAAAACTATGTCGTGGTGATCCTTGTGCGGCTCTGAAGATAAGAAAACGACATTGATGCTCCATTTTCCCGCTTAAGGTGGCGTGGTGCGAGTTGATTTTACCGTTGGCCTATTCGGTATTGACGTCGATCATCCGTCGGCAGATGTCGAGTAGGTACCGCCGCGGGCCTACAAGCCTGTGTGCACCTGGTCCCACCACGATACATGTTTGTAGTACTGTCACTTGGAATGCGAGTCTCGGAGCTCGCTAGACCTGCTTATTGGCCGTATATGCGACCGGAACTATGGTGGTCGACCACTTCATGTCGCCAAAATCGGAGTTAGCTAAACTCCAGGTCCCAATATCTGGCTAGAATCAACCCTAGTCCTAGTGCTTTATCACAAGGGTTCGTGCGAAAGAAAGTTTGCAAGGGTATATCCATAAGGGACAGTCTATAAGCAGCAAGGTTCATGTATGATGAGGAGTGTTAAAGTTAGAGAAATGAAGGAAAAGAAAGTAAGATTCATAGAGGTATCTAATTGACAATAGCACAAAATGTTCACAGTAGTTATCAAACATCCATCTTCTTCTCAGTGTCCAATCCATTTTCTTCAAGCCTTAACCGCTCGGCTCTCTCAGCAGCCTTTTCTTCTTGTTCTCCAACTTTTCTCGATCTTCCCTCATCTGTTTGATCAACGTGCTCTTTTCCCGAATTTTGTGGCCATAGAGATAAAAAACCACTGGAATGGGAATCATGGCAAATTCAATCAATGATAGCATAGTGGCACTCCAATGGGGACCCAGGGTCTGGTACATTCGGGGACCGGCCAAAGGAAGAGCACCGCCCAAAGCTGAGCGGAGGACGGCATTTCCAGCGAGCGCTGAGGCGGCATAGACACCATAA
The DNA here is from genome assembly GCA_036172615.1 of Curvularia verruculosa. NCBI lineage: Eukaryota > Fungi > Ascomycota > Dothideomycetes > Pleosporales > Pleosporaceae > Curvularia > Curvularia verruculosa. The sequence goes on from JAWDHC010000331.1 coordinate 21,823, forward strand.
GAATGGACAAGATAATTTGAGGCGTAGATGAAGACACCACAGTTTCCAGCGCCGAAAGGAATTCCTGCAAGGATTGGGAAAATCCAGTGAACATTAGGAGTACAGGTCCTGCGAACACGTTAGTCCGTGATTTGTGACTTGATAGAGAATACTTACCATGCAAAGATCATCTCGCCGACTGGACAGCATATGGCAGCGATGACGACAACGCTGACCATTGCTTCTGGGTACGGCTTTCCCGTTGCGGGGTCCTTCTTGTGACTGTTGATCATGCGGCGAATGAGCGGCTCCGACGCTATAACTATCAAGCCGCCGACGCCAATGCCCATATAACCAAGTCCAACTAGTCCAGGCGACCAGCCTCGAAGCTCGCCAAAAACGATCGGATATGACACAAAGCAAAGATACAAAACGCCATAGACTAGCGCAACGTAGACGTCCCAAAAGATGCAAATGGGCTCATTGAAAGCCATGCTGAAGGGACGATAAAGGTTCTCTTTTAGCAGCGGCCAAAAGGACTTTTTGTCATCGTAGCGCGAGTAGTATCGAGGATCCGATGTCTCCTTACGTTTCTTTGCAGACTTTGCGCGGAGGATGGCTGGCGCATATGTTTCTTTTACCAAAAAGAGCATGAACCATGATACGGCAACGCCAATGGCGACGACCCAGTTTGTCCATCGCCAGCCTAAAGCCTGGAAAACGAATCCACCAACTAATGGCCCAATTACGGGGCCATTCATTGGGCCAATAGACCAGATTGAGAAGGCCAAGGCACGATATTCTTCACTGGCAATATCGGAGACGGTTCCAGGGGCGTTGGAGATCATGGCCGCTCCAGCAACAGCACCAAAGAAGCGCAAAACGAGAATCTGGGCGAGGTTATTTGACAGGGCACATGGTATTACGAGGATACCAAAGAGGGCAACAGAAATCATATAGACTGGCCTTCTACCGTACATCTCACTGAGGGGCGCGAGAAGCAAGGATCCAACGGCGAGACCAAGCAGGTACGTTGTGATGCCCAGAACGACTGGCGTCTTTGAGCGTATTCCAAACGTCTCCATCATACCCGGTATGCCACTTGTATAGCTCGTCGAATACATGACGACGACCAAGGTAGAGTAGCTTGTGAAGAAGACGACGAGGGCCTTTTTCGCCATAGGCCAGTCTTGTGGATTTTCGCCGTCATCGTCGAAGTCGACCTCGAAGCGGGGGTCTTGGGTCGCGTTGGTGGTGACGGCTGCGATGGGGTCGTTCTTGTCGGCAGGCCAAGAGTGACCGGTATTCCTGCTCAGGGTATGATGTATGGACTGGCGTTCGTCCGCTGCTGAAGCAATCGACGCGGATCGTGTTGACACTGAGGATTCGGAACCATCGTCTTCCTCTACGTGGGGCTTGTCCGAGGTACGCGACTGGGATGAGGGCAATGTACCGGTTTCTTGGACTGAAGAAGCGTTGGCGACAGCAATGTCTTTGTCAAAGTCGCTGCTGGACATGGCTCTGGTCAAGGCGCTACCAGAAGCCCACAGTCGACAGTACGAAAAGTGATAACGGATGAAAGCGCACAGAAAAGGGCATTGGACAATGGGAGAGAGATATGGCAATTTCACGGGTGCGCCATAGACCAGATGGGCTAGGTGTGAACGCCTTATAGCAATGGCGCCTTGCCGTCTTCATCGTGGCGGATCCCATCAACGGGAATAACGGCGATAGCATGGCGGTAACACTGCAGCCGAGGCGGGTGTGGTTCAAGGATCGTGCAATTACGGCGCATCCTCTGGTGCTGCAATCAACCACAAGGCGCAAGGCGTAGCCAAGGGCGGGCAGGTGACGGATCCTAGCCTTGGAAAAGCTTCGCCTTTTGACATGATGAAATCAATTGGCAATTCCATTGGTAAATTGCGACTGTGGGATTTGTAAAGGAAGTATAGCGTGATGCGGACTAAGAACGCCCTGTGGAGGTTGTGAAGCTAGGCAGATGAGGGGAACTTGTCCCGGGCAAACCTCGGGCCGGACCCTTTTTCAGCCTCGCAGTTTATCAGTTAACAGATTCCCTAGCAGTTTGGAACAATCAAACAAATATTTCGCTAGAGCCTGCAGACTGGAATGCGGTAGCAGCTGTCTATCTCGATGGTGATCACGGACGAATAAAGCCTTCTCGACCTCAAATTTCCATCTCACACATGTCCTGCGCTCCCTCCTGGTCAATACCTAACCAAGGATGCAATTGTGCAAGACTCAATCGGTCCCTTTTCATTTGCCTCGATAAATACATCAGGGTATACGAGACTGGCTCGGTGTGACTGGAGATAACCAGGATATTGTCCGATGTCCAGCGACGAGCTGTGGCAGATACCTGCTTAAACGTGCAATCTAAACCGCGCACTCGTTCTTCCCACAAACGTCGGGATACTTGCAGTAGAGATAAGTGTGGGCAGAATAACCTGATTACCTCAACTGCCCAGGGCCGCGGATTCAGTTTCATCGTAAGTGCGTATCAAGGAAACTCGTCGAAGCAGCACTAGCAGCCGAAGGTCCAACGTCAGAATGACTATCTCAAGACGACCAAACAACATACAATCTTGGCATATAGTGTCAAGTAACTCGAAGTTCGAACAAAGTGTGTCCAAGATCGTGGAACCGTTGCTCACGGTTCAACGGTGGCAGGATTAGAGTTTGTGCAGGAGCGTGAAGTCGAGTGGAAGATTAAATCAGAATTGGAGCATGTGCAGGAACTTCGACAATATGTGCTATTACAAGCAGTTACGTTGAAGAAATTCCACCAAGAAACCAACCATTTCGCTGCTTCCAGTAACATCGTACCTGTGAGCAATGCCTACCATTCCATGATCTCACAACGGAGACGAACGCTGGGCCGGAAATACCCCTTTTAACCGCAACATGAAATCAAGCGTCTGGATCTCGACTCCGTTTAGCCGTACTGTTGAGACATTTTTTTTGAGGCGAACGATATTCACACACGGTCTCTGCATTGGATATACTGAGGCACCATCAAGCAGCAAGAAGATCTCCTGGCTACTGTAGAGGAGGTGAATGAGCTGTTGCAACTACCACAGCATTCACAATTGCGTGGGGACGATGGAAAGGTCCACGTTATCTTTCACGCCGCATCAGTCTTAGTATGCAGTTTTTAATTGAGATGACGAGGCACGAAAAGGTATTGCGGATAAATAGTGTTTTTGTATGATATGCTACTACAACAGCAACTGTGATAGTGCGCCAACCAAGAAACGAAGCGGATACCGATTGTGGCTGAGTCCCGTAGCACAGCAGAGATTGGACCAGTCTGACCACACTTGCATGCAGTCCTGTCACGTCACATTCCAACACAGCCGCCACCTCACGCTCAAGCTGAGAAACCCGAGAAAACACGCCTGCACCTCATTACATTCTTGTACTGAAGAATTAAATATATAAATATGAAGATCATGCCGTTGCCCATCCAAGAAAGAAATAACAAGTAGGAAGAAGAAAATATAAACGTGGGTGAACTCCCCACTTCGCAACACATCAAGGCATATACGGCGGAGGCGGCACCTCGCGTTCTCCCAACTCTGTTGACACCGTCGGCGCATAGTGCGGTCTCTCCTCAGCACCGCTACTGTACTCGGTTTGAAAGCCATACCACTCATTGCTAGCGACTTGATGCTCCGTGGTTGCCATTTCGTATCGTAGCCCTGGCGATGTGGGCGTCGCGCCAAACGCTGGCGTCGACGCGGCGTATCTTGCGTTTCCATATGGCGACAATCCTGGCCGGCTGGCAGCTTTCGGTGGTATGATGTCATCATCCAAGGAAACGTCGTGAGGCCGCGAGCCGTTGGCAATGGGCATGCGGGACAGTGTCGCAAAGGAGTCTGTGCGTTGGAGAGAGGGCTGGATGATGATTTGTGGTTTGCGCTGTGGGACGGGGCGGCGGGGGATATTGAAGCTTTGGGTGTGTGTAGGGGCTTGGGGACGTGTCTGTGCCTGTGCCTGTGCCTGTGCTTGTTGAAGTTGCTGTTGCGGTTGCTGCTGAGGTAGCGTCTGAGGAGTGTAAATTTGAGGTCGCGGTTGAGGTGCGACGGCGTAACAGGCGTGTTTGGTGTGGCACGGGGACATTGTGGACTGCTGCTGAGCTATGTTTGTATTCCAGCCGGTTTGCTGCGAGCAGTTTGTGCCTGGGTAGGTCTGGTGTCGTTTTTTCTGAGCATCATACTGGAAGCCATCATTTTGATTCTTCTTGCGGTAGTGACGGTGGAGTAGATAGCCGCCTGCGACTATCTCTAGGCCGCCAAAAAGCATGGTTGGTGGAGTAGAATTGTAGTAGAGCGTGGTAGAGGGGCTACAGAGGAAGAGTTGAGCTGGAGGAGAGGTTGCTTGCTACGCATGAGACGGATGAGGTGACTGAGGCCATAATTATTAGTCTTGTGCTCAGCCTCTTTCTAGTTGCACAGTGGATTGAAGCTATTGGGGCCGCACGTTCCGCGTGTGGTGGCGGAGTCGCAAAGGTGCAGAGCGACGCTGGCCAATGGGCGTGCTGCACCTATCACGACCTGGTTGGTAGCCGCAGCAGTACTAAACGCTTTCTGTTTCTCGTTACCAACAACGAACAACATGAAACCACAGGCTGAAAAAGATGCATTGCTATCTGTATATTTTCTAGTGTTTTCCATCCCATTGGACAACAAGAGAGCATAGGCAGGTGAATGGCGTGATGCGCTTTTCCTCGGATCCTACACATGCAAGATAACTATCTGCCTAAAATCCCTCACCGGTTACCAGCGCACGGCTCACAGAATAACTTCTCTTAAAATCGCCAGATTAATCGATCCTTCAGACGCCACATGTACAAGTGACGAATTCTTCTTCTTCTTCTTCTTCTTCTTCTTCTTCTTCTTCTTCTTCTTCTTCTTCT
>JAWDHC010000332.1:0-26589 GCA_036172615.1 Curvularia verruculosa
ATATATATATATATGTATACGCACACACACTCTCTCTCCAACTCACACACAAATTGCATCTTGATAGCGGTAGCTTAATGACCTGCCTGATTGATTATCTCGCATATAGGCGCAGCAGTGTGTAACCTATGTTTACATCTCCTATTAGTTATATGTTTAGTTAAAACACCCTCAGTATAGACTCTTTCCAGTTTAGCGTATGGGTATCTTTTATGCGTTTGCTTCACTGTCACTTTCACTCTCACCTTACGTTCACCTTCACTTCCACCTTCGCCACATCGCTAGCGTGGCTTTTGCCATGTGACGGTTATTAGTGTTGCCCTCGTCCTGGCTCTTTTTACTCCTCCCTCCCACTGCCAACAACCACCCTTTTGCAACCAATCTATTACATCATCATCAAACCACACTTGCCTTCGCAAAGCTTACTAAAGCCCTGCACACTTCTTCATCAAATTCACGTGTCGTCATAGACGATCCAGATAAATCTCCTACAACCGCACAGGAGTTTATCTGCGAGGCAAACACCATGTGGCCCTCAACGGACGATGATACCAGTGACACTTGTGCTGGTGAAAGCCGAACTGAGGAAGCGCCCAGTCGCGCAGTGTCTCTCGCCTCCAATTCAGACAGAATTCAAACTCCGACTCCCAAAGAGCTTTGCACTTTCGCCGTAAACACCGGTCTCACCGACTCGCCAGGACTGCCACCGGAAATACGCCTCAAGGTCTACAAAGCCGCATTTCCAGAGATGGACCGTCCCGTTGATGACGAAAATTCCGGATCCATTTTAGATTTACAATTCGTCTTTATCGGATACCGGGACAATTACTCTAAACATGATAAGTGTCACGGCGAATGCAGGAACCGGTACAAAGACAAAAACTCTAAAGATCACCCAAAATGTGAAAATTGCATGTACTACCCCCAAGCCTGCGTCTATTGCTTGTGGAAAGAATTGTGCGAAACTTGTATGCAAAAAAACTCAGATTGTACGGGCAAGAAAAATCGACTCCAGGAAGTATTCACAAGTAACTTTGCTCGTGATCACATAATTCGCGTCTAATTCCTTACCGAGTACCTTCGTCAAGTCCGGTTTTATATGAAACCACCCTGTTCCCGGCTTGATACACATGATTACTGGGATTTATGGTAGTTTCTTTCTATACTTGATTCATCAGGTCTTGTCGGTGAATTGAAGCATCTCGCCATCGCAATACCAAGGCACGACTCCTGGGAGATCGCAATTGCTAAAACATTGGCAGTCTTGTTTATTTCCAAGGTAAAACTCGAACTCTCCCTTGATCGAATTGGTCCATCATACAAACCCGTTTTGGATCATATAACGGAATTTGTCAAGGCATATCTTTCGCGTCCCATATTCAACAAGTTTTGCAGTGATATAGATACCGACGCATCTAGTTACATGTGCTTTGTTGAGGTAACGGATGGTCTCGCGGATTGTTTAGATGACTATGAATCCAACTGACCAGACTACCCGCCCCACTGTCGCTCCGCCGACGGCCCACTGAGGTATCCTATCGACTTCAGCGAGTGAGTGGCCTTCGCAAAAGTACATGACTATCACGAGAATCAAGACGTACAACTTCTTGATGATGAAGCTTCTATCGAACCTTCGATGCTTGGACTTGTCGAACTTCTTCAGAGATTATTTGAGTCAGTGTTTTCCAACGAGGTTCAATTTTTATTGGTGGAAGTAGTAGCGTATGTGCATCTCTGCAGCATCGAGAGCCGACTGCACAAAAGAGTATATCGGACCCAAAGGCTCGTTCAATGTATTGTAATTCAGACTCAAATTCCAAAGGGCAAAGTATCACTTTCGTGTGCCTGTGCAGGTAGTGAGCGAAAACCAGGACATGTCTCTCACTAAAACAACACCACTACTAATATACCACGTGCAAAGATTGATCCAGTGAGCCAATCATAATACTCGCGGACCTGGCGATTGACAACCAGTTCGTGTCCGACTAACCCTGTTCATTCGCTTAGAGAACACGCTACGGTATATGACAGCCAGTGACATCATCGACACACTTCAGCAGGTAACGACGTGGCTTCAAACAAGACATTAACACGCTGGATCAGATGACGGCGGCAAACCATATCGAGCGACACTGCAAAGCTACCATACCTCAACCATAGAGCATGAGCTCGTTCTGGCAGCGACTGGACGACAACGTGGATGACGAATCAGTAATGACGGATCCGCTTGATGAGCTACAAAACCCGCAAAAGGCGAAAGATGACTTTGTCAAATACATGAAAGAGGAGGTGTTCAGGCTCAATTTCTACCGTGCGCATATGCTGTATTTCATCGTCGTTATCGCGCTTTCGTCGGTCGTGGTGTATGGGCAAGGTCTCGCTGATGGACCCAAAGAGCTGCGTGATGCTCATTTGACTTACATAGACGCACTTTTCTTATGCTGCAGTGCCATGACGACTACAGGTAAGCCATTACATGCAATTAGTATAATCCCTCAATTAACCCTGAGATAGGCCTTAATCCGGTTGACCTGGGTCCACTATCTGGCTACCAACAAGCTACCTTTGCCATCCTTATGATGGTTGGCAACATACCGTTTGTTTCAACAGCTGTAGTCTTGATCAGGAGAGCTTTGTTCCGGAAAAAGTTGGCCAGCGTTGTAAAGCAGTCGCATACAATGCAGCGATTGGTACATGATATTGAGGAAAACCGTCGACCGCATGCGATTGAAAGCAGCAGCAGTAGCGGCGAGAGCTTGCGCCACAGGCCTAAAAACACCCAGAATCATACTGGAAAAGGTAAAAATGCCCAAAACAGCGGCCAATCGAGTATCAAAATCGAACCCGTATCACGAAAACGGACGTACTACTACGAAACAGGCTTTGGCTTTATACCAACGCCATGGGAAACGCAGTTCGCACAAAATTTGTTCCATCGCTTCATCGACTTCTTTGCCACTGAACTAAAGCCTGAACAGCATGACTACATCTCGTTCAAGCCGCACCTAGATTCCAGGGGTCGTTTCCGAGACCTGAGCGAGGCAGATCGCATGGAGCTTGGAGGCGTTGAATATCGTGCGTTGCAGGCCTTACTGCTGATTCTAATTGGCTACCAGATCTTTTGGTATCTGATTGGAATCACTCTCCTTTTACCATATGCCTATCGCGGAAATATCCAGAGTGTGCTGTACAGCTCACAACCTGGAACCATCAATCCAGGGTGGTGGGGGTTCTTTGCAGTTGTCACCGAATTTGCAAATGGCGGTCTGAACATACTCAATGCCAACTTCATTCCCTTCAGTGGATATCCATATGTTCTACTGGTCGCTGCAGCCATTGCATTTGCTGGTCAAACGCAGTTTCCCATCCTACTCCGAATCACCATCTGGGGCTTGAAGAAAATGGCACCACAACAGTCACGGTTCAAAAACACCATGGAATTCCTCTTGCAGCATCCACGGCGATGTTTCATATATCTGTTTCCAGCTCGCGAGACATTGTACCTGTTCTTCACTCAACTCGCCATTGACATAACGGCCTGGCTTTGCTTCGAGATCTTGAATATTGGGATGCAGGACGTCGGAGCTCTCTCTACCGGCACACGCATTCTCGATGGACTTTTCCAAGCCAGTGGACTGAGAACAAGCGGAGCATATATCATATCATTGAGTTCTCTGGCTCCAGCATGTCTGGTTGCGTACCTTGTCATCATGTAAGGACTACACACACGCACGGTATAATGAAACATGCTAACTTTATTCACTGGTACTCAGGTACATTTCTATCTACCCTATGACACTTACGCTTCGAAAAACAAACACCTATGAAGAAAAGTCGATCGGGCTGGAAGAGCATAGCAACAGCGCCGGCGGTGTAGCCTCACATCTGCAGAAGCAACTAGCTTACGACATTTGGTTTCAATTCTTGGTCTTCTTCCTTATATGTTGCATCGAAAGGCGTCACATTCTGAATGCCGATCCCGGCTTCAGCGTCTTCTCCATACTATTCGAAGTTACATCCGCATATGGCACCGTCGGTCTGAGTCTCGGTGTGCCGGGCAAAAACTATAGCCTTTGCGGTGACTTTGCCAGCTTGAGCAAAGTGGTTTTACTTTTCGCAATGCTTAGGGGAAGGCACCGAGGCCTTCCATTTGCAATTGACCGAAGCATATTGCTACCGGGTGAAGAGCTCATGCATCGCATGGACCAAGAGTACAGTGCAAAAGGTACCGAGGACCCGAAAGAGGAAGCTGAATTGAAGAGAGATATTGAAAGGAGCGGTGTAAAGACGACGAACAACGGAAAGGGGGAACAAGACCCTGAGGATAGGAGACAATTGCAACCCAACAACGAGACTCGCCACGAGTCGGAGACAGCAGCAGAGTCAGGTCCTTGACAATGACGACCACTTGAAGATGCTCAGCCACTTTGAATTCTGCGGCATTACTATCGGCCTAACATACATACCGTGCGGCACCGAAGATGCAGCCTGAAGAGCATGTTGTATTGGATCCGGACTGCCCAGCTCGGTGACGCAGTTCCAATAAACCCTTATTCAGAAAGCCGCCCATGCCTGCATGCATACAGACAGCGGGTGGCAGATTCTGGGTCCTGGTACTGGCTACATACACGTAAACAAACGGGTCGTCGGACCTCTTTCCCTGACGCTTTGATTTGTGTCATTCTACTGATCGGATATGACCGAGAACACCATGGATGTGTGCCTAGGAATGGTGGCATCTACATCCCAATCTTCAGTTGTTCATGCACTTCGGTCATCAGCCTTACAAGGCTTCTATTCCATCTCGCGCTTGAGTGGCGTGCGAGTACGAATTATGCGCCTCAAAACTAAGGAGCGTGCAAATCCCCGCTAACTCTTAACCCCAGTTCGCATAAACGCCGCTGAGCGCTCAGACCCAAAATCTCCACAACGACACCCGACATGTCGAGTTGCAGCGGCGATGAAGGACCCGGCGAATGCGCAATGACTGCCGGAGTGTCGATCCGCATCCAAACTTGGTGTATGCGCCGGGACAAGCGACATGGGTGCTGACTCGCCGGGAGCAGGATCAAGGGGGAAGCTGGGAGGATTGCGGGTTGGAGGAGACGGTGTCCTGGTTACAGGGAACAGATGATGAGCCACATAATGGCTGGGAAATTGGCTTACCACAGATAACCCGCCCGTATCAGCGAGTCAGCCCACTCATGTCGTGCTGTCAGGATGTGTGTTGGTAAATGACATCGGGGAACGGACGGGAGATGTGCACGATGGTTCGGTAAGTTGAGATGATGTGGCTTGACAAGGGGTGTAGGGGTCAGTGTGCATAATCGAGAAGAAAAAAAAATAGTAACTACTTTTCTTCTAGAATAGAAACGCCACACCCACCTGTCGTCATGCGGAAAGGAGACGATATTCAGGGTCAAACGGAGAATCGAAGGAAAAGAACATGCGACGAAAAATGGGGACCAGAATATGCACACCCTGCGTAGGCCATCGTCATAGGGCCAGGCACGTGAATAATGTGAATTCCAAATACACCACACAGAGAGAAAGGCCGAATGGAACGTGGTTAATTCACCGAGAAACTGTTTTGAATGTGGGTCTTGAGCGTTTTCTCACCGGAACGTCAAGATCGAGGTTGATATGGTAATATGCGTCATTTTGTAGGCTCAACATGTCAAACTTTGTTACTAGATAGACACGGATTAGGAGTGCTTGTATCCCCGAGCCATTAACGCGTACATACATCCGCTACCTCAGCGGTGAATGTATAGCCAAGCTGACAAAATATTTGGTCATCAACATTGACAAACATGAACAAGACCAAAATAACAACAAGACAGCACGCATATCGTACCATATCTCAAACACCCCCACTGCCCAGTCCACCCAGAAAAAAAAATGCGGGGAGAGCGATCGAGGCTATCTACATCCCGCCGTATCCTCCATCTCACACATACCTCCTACTAGCCCCTCCCGAAGCAGAAATAATCTCAACACCCCGTTTCACCGCACGGCAAACCTATCCGGCGCAACCTCGAAACATGCAAAACCCCAAAAAACATTGCTAAATGCTCATTGGATAGATCGCAATCCATGGTGCGGTAGGAAATGTTTCATAGCGAACCTACACATTTTAGCGCGCGCACGCTGTAGTGCACGAGCGGGCGATAAGAACGATTTAGGAGATAGTAGTAGTGGATAGTAGTAGCAGATAGTGTGGTTACACGCTCCCCAGATACCACCACATAAGCGCGGATGTATTAAACGACAGATGATTGGGTATGATAGTATGCAGGAGTGAAGGATGGTGCCCTCTCCCCCCTCCGATCTACGTACATGTGCTGATGATGCGGTGGAGCGGGAAGAGAGTCTAGACTACGCTGTAGGAAGTGCGCGCAACCAAGGATGCAATGTTTCACGCTTGTGGGGTAATCATGTACATAGTGCATGCTAGCCAAAAACCACCCGTCGGTGCATGTGGTGATAGCCGTTAGAGGACCGCGGCCGAATGTGTGGGGAGTAAGAGTACATAGCGTTGCGGGAGCTTGTTTCCGATACTGTTTTTCTCAGATTACTATTATTATTATTCGCCGACGTGGATTCATTTACGGCATGTTTTGGTGGGTGTAGCGCCGTGATGGTGTATTTGAAACATTCATAGCCAAAGGACGGGTGCGCTAGCCGACAGCGGGCGGCTGATGGAAGCATGACCAAGCGCTGGGACCCAAAACGGTGTTCAAGAGACAGCGCAACGAGACGGTTGCGGGTTGGAAATACACGCATGAAATCTGGATAAACCTTTTTTGTTTTCACGACGAGCAAAAGAAAGGCTTGAAGGAAATCAATTGCAAGAGCCTGGGACAGGAGGAATACACATTCGCTAATCTTGCCTTTCCTTCCCGTTCTGGCTGAGTTTTGTTTTTAACATGTTCTCCGACGCAAAATCATCGGTTGAAAAACAACAACAATTAAAAACGAACAGATAAACGAGAGATCGCCGTCACACGACAACGTCAACCCGTCCCACATCCGGGGTAAGCACTACATTTTTTTTAGCACACGAAGAAATTAAAGATGGTACCACTTCATCTCCATCTCCAGTCGAATTTACTGACCCAAAACGAGGCTTGTGCACCGCCAAGGCAACCCGTCATCCAGGCGATTGGGAAAACCAACAAGTCTTCTGTACAGCCAGTTTTTGTCACCGCCCAGCGGACCTGGCTGCTGGCTACTGTTTATGACAGCTCTCTGCCAGGGGGAGGAAGCCCTCCAATAAATTAAAATAAATCAAGATGCACACTACACATAGAGATATGAGTCGCAGAACAAGCTTTTTGCGACATTGCGGGCGAGGCTTCGGCTGGCTGTATAGATAGATAGACAGATAGACAGGTCTGCAGTCCGGTACCCCAGCGCGCCACGGCTATTTTATGCAAAGGATGCTTGTTGTGCAGCGACTGATAGGATATACCCCCCAAAAAGGGCATTTTGCAGCCAGCCCGCGCGTGCTCGGTGGCGGTGCTATGGCGGCTGGGCAGCCTCCCCCCCCCCAAAAAAAAGGGATTCTTGATCCAACCAAGTTTTTCAAGTGGGCAAATATGTACAGTAGCTATAGTCGCCCGAAACATAGGTTATACCTTGGTCGCGTAGTGTTAAACCGAAAAGGGCTAGACATGGTGGTTCCAAGCGAGATTAGCAGGACGAGAGAGAGCAATATCGCAAAAGATGCTGGCCTATAATATATCTCTAACACACATGGCAGAATTCTTCGTGCTGGGCGCAACATGTAACAAGTGGAGAAGAGAAAGAATATGTGTGTAGGATTGAAACATTGATCTAGATTTTTGTGATGTTACTTTGCGGGCTGAACTTCCGACATTGTATCCACTCTTACGCAAGAGAAGAGAGACATATGTAACCTCAAAACGCCCGTTTTATCCCATGGCCAATAGGCATCCTTGCAAAAGAAAAGAAAAGTGGAAAACAGTGACAAATTTCAGAAACGTTACTCGAAAGAACCCCACCTAGCCCAAGTGAAACCGAGACGCGCGCTGCATCGTATCAGGAGAAGCGCATATTCCACATCATGCCGAGTACCGCTGAGTCGTGTGTGAAGAAAAAAAGCCTTGATTGAACAGAGAATTAACGAAAGTAAAGAATTGAAAGCCGTACTATCCCATATGCAGATTCCTAGCGCTTAAATGACAAGATATTTTATCGTCGTGTACAGAGAGACGTGAAGACGGTGAAACAGACTAGTTCCTGTCGTCATTGAGAAGGCTGGCAATGGGCATGTTATCCCTTGGGGCTGAGCTCCAGGACCTTGGGCGACCAGTAGATGGAACTGGCATGGGTAGGACATATGGCATGCGCTCTGGGGGAGAAACCGCGCTAGTATGCTTGGCTGAATCGCTTTGAGCTGGAGAGATGTACGGCTGGAACGGAGCAGGCTTGAACACGGGGTTGTGCATGATGCTACCATCAGGGGAAGCATCAGGGGTAGGAGGGCGAACAGCATTGGAGCCGTTACGCCAGATCTCTTCAAGCTGAGCGGGAGTAACATCAGCACCGTAGTCGGCAGCAACGGTAGCCCAGAATTGTTGACGACGGGCTTCGTAGATGGAGCGAAGACGGTCAGTGTCGACAATCTTTGGCTGATGAGTAACCTCGGTGTTGATGCGAAGACCATTGTATGGTTCAGGCGAGCCACTAGGGGTAAGAGTGCGAGGCTTGGGGAGAAGGATCTTGTGCTGCGAACGGCCGGGGGAGTTTGATACCGAACTAGCACGGACATGGGGGCTGCCCGTGTAGCTCATGGGGGAGCTGTGGCGAGAAGACTGAGAGTAGGCATCCTGCTCGGAAACCATGCCATAGGCAGCAGAGGTGCCCGTGGAGCTGCACGAGGTGGTCGAGGAGACCGAGTTGTTGCGCTTGCGGCGGTGGCTTCCGTGAGAGAGTTGGTGGTAGTGCAGGCGGCAGGCAAGCTCAGTCTTCTTAAGGTGTGCAGCAATGTGCTTGTATGGCATCTTCTGCATGCGGGTCTGAAGGAGGTAGTTTTCCTGTCTGTTGTTAGGAGATTGTTGATTTAATAAAAACAGACAAGCCATCATACCTCTTCTTCGGACCAAGACCTGTTTCCACCGGCAGACATCTTGCGAGCACGAATGGCGGAAGAATCGGTGGAAGACTGCGAGTTCATCTCAGGGAGGGGAGAGAGGATCTGGGGCTGGTGGTGAAGCATGATGCTGTTTGTTCTGAAGTGTCGAGGAGGAGATTTGTCGTTTGATTCGAGTGTCCGAATAAACTATGTCTGTTCGTGGTGGTGATCGAGTCTAGCTCTGAAAAAAAGAAGGTATTATGTGGTGGACCGGTAAGGACAAGTGATTGCACAGCAATGTGGATTAAGTGAATGTAGGGCAGCCCAAACCAGTGGGGACGTAAAAGAGAGTATTACAAGGCTGCTAAGAAAACAAAAGACTGATGCCGATTGAACAGATGCGGTTGAGGCCTCGAAACTTGGGGCATCGGAGCAATTATAGAGTTTGGGGGAAACAGGTGTGTCGAGAAACCACGGACCAGGCTGATTGCCAGTGGCGGTCTCTGACATTGGCAACGTTTTCAAACCGTCGCTTCTGCTACGCGATTCTTGATCGGCGGTATGGGGCATGACGGGCGTTCGTAGCCAGAATGTTTGGAAGAACCCAGACACGAGACATGTTAAGCCGGAAGGGGAACGGACTTGTGGTCGCATTCAATGTTGATGCCTGGGGCCCTGGAGATCCGGCGAGGGACGCATAAGGACCAGAGCCTCATCCGTAGCCACGGGGCGAGTTTCAAAACCGCGCGCGTCGGACTTGATGCAGTTTTGAAGGAGCCAACGGTTTGACATTGTTTGGCACGCAGGAAACAAGCAGCGCCCAGTGCGGCCCTGACGGCGGGGGCTAACCCAGATGGTGCAGTGACGGGGCGCGTCGAGGACTGTGCGTCAGCGTGACTGGGCTGTGAGAAGTGAGCAGAGTCATGGCAGCATCAGCTTTCTGGCAGGCTGCAGTCACGGTTTCGCCAATTCTTCCAACACGTTGCTCTGACAGCAGAGACTGAACATGTAGAAGGTGGAGACAACGCGCAACATGCAGAGGCACGGATGACGACGCTGGGTGAGACAGGCGAAACGATGATGTTCGGATCGCCTGTGTTCCGCCTGGAGCCCTGGACAAATCAGGCATTCGTTCAGGCGGGAGCGCTTGGCGTAGTCGTCGTCCTGCTACTGGCGGTCAGTAGCGGGGCCATGGCAGAGCGGTTCCCTCAAACAACTGTGGCTTGGGGTGACACTGGCGCTGCGTCAGGGCGGCTCGAGAAGACGCTTGGCTAGCATGCAGAACGGCGACAACCTTTGACAAGACAAGTTTGTGGCCTGACGACAGCAACAATGGCGACAGGCAGCGCCGGGCATCAGCATGTCGGGGTCAGCCTTTAATTCCCCCGCATCAACGCCCGGGGCGTGCAAAAGAAAAAGAAAAAACAAAGCGTTTGGCAGAGCTTGCAAGCCACTTGTGTGGTGCCGTGGCCTGGGTGGTGGAGAAAAACCGGGATGGCGGCTGCGCATGCACACTATGGGCTAAACAGCAGAACAATATATACATACAGGTCCAGCCAGAGAGGGATGGATGGAGAGCGAGATGGGCGGCTGTTGTGGGATGATGAGATGTTGCGATATAGGGGAGAGGCAGACCATATTAGTGTGAGTACAAGTGTGTGTGTGTAAGAGAGAGAGGGAGAGAAAGTGTAAGTGTGAATATGAGAGAGAGTAAAAAGAGATGGAAACAAACAAAGAAAGAAGGAAAGAGAGCATGGGAGAGAGTGCAGCTGCGATGGGCTGTCGTCGGGTTGGTGTGACTTCCTGTTGTGTGCGTGTGTTTGTTGACTACCGATGAGGGCTGGAAGGCGCGACCGAGTAACGAGTAGTAGCGAGCGGCGAGCACTACCACTACTGTAGACTACCAGAGGCGGAAGGCGTGGAACAGAGCAGTGGGTGGCTCCTGCACGCTGCCCCGCACTCTCTGGCTAGCTAGCTAGCTAGCTAGCGAGAGGACCGTCTACCGTCTTCCGTCTACCGTGTCCGTCTACCGCGCTTCGCTGATCTTGTTGCTTGCTCGTCAGTCTTGTTGTGGTGGTGGTGACTTGGGCGTGACCACGGCCTGGGTCACTCTCTCCTACTCTCTCACCCTCTGCTTGTTACCAACCACCACGACAGCCGCTCACTCCCGCTCACTCCCGCCCAGTGCGCGTCCCTCGTCTGGCCCAAGAAGCCAATCCAGACAGGCCCGCCGTGCGCCATTCGCATCAAGTCGGAGATGCATAAACCATTGTCACGCGCTGCGCACTCTTTCTCCCCCGCCGCCCTCTCAGCACCCATCCTGCTGTTGCCGTAACCTTGAAGCCAGCCACCTGTTCATCTAAGCCTGGCCCTAGAGCCGGTTACCCCGCTTCTTGTATGCACCGCGTCCCCGCGTATCTGTACCCCATCCTCCATGACGACTTCACTCTCTCACATGTACGAGTACCAGCCCTCGTCCATGGCCGCCCCCAATCCCGCTAGCTCCCGGCCCCTCAACCTCACAGCGTCTCTCTCGTCCTCCGCCAGCTTGCCTCTGCCCCCTTCTCATTCGCTGCTCTGCTGCCAACCTGACCCTCTTTGTATCCCTTGTACTTGATCAGCGCTCGCTCCTGCAAGCGACCGCCCTGCCTCCATGGCCATGATGCTCTGCTGCCTTTACTCTGGCCGTCGTACTCTTTGAATAGTAGTCTCCAAGCTGCAATATACGGGCATGACACTGCTCTCTATAGGCACGCCTCGTTCTCTCCAGTGAAAGCTGTCTCGTGTCGCGGCTCGCCTGGCTAACCTTCACCTCGCCCCGTCTGCCGCCATGTCGTGAGTCTCTCCAGCTGTCGCCTTGCCTTTTGTCTTCTTTTTTTTTTGCCTTCTCTGTTCCTGTTCCCAAGCTTCTCTCCAAACATCTCCATCTTTAGTTTTCTTGTCTGGTCCTGGCTTTTTACTCTTGTGCCTTGCCGCCCACGCTGACGTCGTGGCCCCCCGACAGCTCCCCGCCTTCCACCAAGCGTAGCTTGAAGCCTTCACCCGTCGCCTCCACCGCCGCTGCAAATCTGCAACCTACTGGCCGTCCAACTGGGCCTCCAGAGCTGCCCAGTATACAGCCAGTCACGTCGTTGCCCACTGCCAATCCAGACACCCAAGCTGCCGTCCAGCAGCCACAGTCTTCTCCTACAAGTCGGAAGCGCAAGTCTGTGACACTCGGACAGTCGCAGGAACCTATGCCGGGTGCGACGGAGAGCGTAGAACCCCAAGCAAGCACTGCAGTATTACCCCCGCCTCTTCAACAAGATGTTGCTCAAGAGCCAAAACCCAAAAAGAGTCGCACCAACACCCCTTGGACGCCCGCAGAGGAGTTGCGATTGAAACAGATGAGAGATGCCGGTAACAGCTGGAGCGAGATTGCAAAGGTACCGTACATGCCTGGAAAGCGGCTTGTTTCTGTCGTCTGGTCCAGTCGGCGCAAGATGGCGTCTACCTAGAGGATGCAATCACTGATCCGTCGCATCACAGACCTTCCCACAACGAACCGAGGGGAGTGTGAAGAAGCATTGGTACAAGGTAAGAAACACGGCCCGTACTCGATTGCTGCGCAACACCCCCCCTTTGCTAACTTTTCCAGGACATGCACTACGCAGAATTCGCAGAGGACGAAGTGAGTTGTACTCGCCGTAACTTTCTTGTGCACGTGTGCTAATAAGTAAGAAGAGCGCCGCGCTTCTTGCCGCCATCAAGGAGTACGACGCCAACAAGTGGAAAGTCATTGGGCAGAAGGTCGGCAAACCTGCAAAAGTATGTCTTCTTCGTTTCCGCTTACAGAGGGACAAGCATCGACTCGTGTACTAACCTGTGCACCAGGCCTGCGAGCAATACGCAAAGGAAAACTTTGGTGGCAAATATTGACCGGTGCCCATCAAGGAACCATGGCCATCGTTTGCATCTTTCCAGAAGGAGCACGGTAGGCCAGGTCCGTGACAATAACCAGCTTTATCTCACTGTCTCTCAGTCGAGCCCTGCGTGTGCAGAGCGGCTGTTGGTTTCCGTTTGTCCTGGTCGATGATTTCGGGGGGACAGCGTGTCTCTGCAGCGGCGTATACGAGGGTGTTTCTTTGGCCATTGATTTACACAATGCTTGGGTGTTTTAGGTAACATTGGCAGTTTTGTTGGAAGTTTCTTTTGTTTCTCTGTCTCCCTCTCTGTCTCTTTCGCTTTCCTTTCGGATGAGGGCTCGGCAATGGGGTTGCGAGGGGTTGTCCTTATCCTGGACTTAGTATCGGCTATCCTTACGTACGAATGGTATACCCATGGCAATATGGTGTGTTAAATGTGGGGAACGCGCGCTGGAAACGAAGCCAATGACTGCACTGCTTATTGGCTCATACCGATTAGGTGTTTGTTTCACGTCAACGAATGGCGGGTTTTGCAACTTCGCCATCGTTTAACAAGAACGTTTCGACTTGTCGCCACATTTTGAAATACCCTTTATCGGCTTTCGTACGTGTCGCTGCATGCCGATCAGCGCCCTCTGTATTATTTGTTGGTATACACGCATTTGGCCACCCGCCTACATACACATGTGCTACAAATAGACAGCTGCACGTCCAAGGAGATCGTCCATTTGCTTGTGCAATGAATTGGTGGTGTGGACGATCTTAGTTGCCACGGCCACGTGTAACGGCATAGTTACCAACCGAACGACTCCGGCTACATTACCGAGCCAGTTCAGTGGGTGTGGCAGTGGGTGCGCTGTGGGTGCGCTGCGGGTGCACTCGCAGGACGCTTGAAGAAGAAACACATATTTTTTTTTCTCTTTGGTAGTTCCTTTTGGGAACTTGTCCACTGCAACGGAGCGGGCGGCCATGTCGGCCAAAGAGCAAAATCGTATGAGCGACTGGGGGGGTCCAACTCAGTCGCCCAGTATGCGGCGCAATCCACTTGGGCTCGTAGCCCTGGTAAACGCTCCGCCCACAAAACAGGCTGGATGACATGAGGGTCGCGTATTGGGAAAGGGAGTTGAATGAGGGCGAGGGTGAAGTGGGCTACATGGTGCATCTGGTCGAGCCTATAGTTCCCAAAGGCCCGCATCAGCCTAAATGGATAATGCGCCGCTGGTCGAGTACTTGAAGATTGGCAGGCCATTGAGTGCAAGGCCTGAAAGTCAACGGTGAGGTCATAGCGAGGGCTGCATAGGCAGGGTGGTCCCAGACGCGGCCCAGGGGGTCGAGGTGTACTGCAAAGTAAAGCCTGTCTCGCAGGGCAGCGTCGTCACGTGCAGCAAAGAGGTGGGTTGGTGGGAGGCGAAGGATGAGGTTCGTCTCCGGAGGAAGCGTAGCCGTAGGACAGGCAGGCAATGCTCGCGATGCGCCATCAGCGCCATCCGCGCGCCCTTCATCTCATGCATGCGGTCGAGAGATGAGATGGTATGCGAGGGCGCGCTGCTCTCGGGGGCGGGCAGATCACGGCCGGCCTGAGTAGCGAGCCACGCCAAGCCTTTTGCTGCTGCTGTTTTGGCCGTGTCTGCTGTCTGCTGTCGTTCCCGATGCTAGCGCGTCCAGGTCCGAATCCATGGCAGTCCACGACGACTCGACTCACCACTCGCTCGCTCTCCTTCTTACTCTCCCTCCCCCACAACGCCTCGCCGCAAACCAGCCTAGTCCACCCACGCCGGCTCCTCTCTGTCTCAGGTCTATCCTAGCCACACGCCAAGCCGACGCGCCCTTCTTCTCCCAGTGCGCGCCGAAGCTTCATCTCGACTTGATTCATCTTTGCACCCTCCCTTCTGGCTCGGCAATGCGTCCGAAATGCGTCATCCAGCGCGGGCGTCGGGCTATTCGTGTGGCTGGTTCAAGTCCCATCTGATGGGGGATGACGAAGCGCATATAGGACAGGGCCTGAAGCTATACCTTGAAACGGCTTATGCATGAGCCAATCTGAGGCTGTCCATGCCTATGCGTTAGAGAACCATGACCAAAGGGCCCTTGCCCATCGCTCGGTCCCACTGCTTACACGCGGGTGCTACGGCAGCGTGAATGCCGGCAGAGGCACATCCATCTTGCCTGGATCCAAGCTTCGCATCTTTTGCAAAGCACCGTCATGCTTCAACGGTATCCGCCGTCGGCCAAGGTACTTTCCAGGCATGAAGAGGACCCTCCGGTCACCCTCCTGGCACTGGATGCCTCGACAACAACTGAACCACACACATGTGCCATGCCAATGCGCATCCCATGACGGCCTGCGCGCGCCTCTCTCCTGCCTTGCAACCCTGGCATGGAATGCCGTGGCATGGCATGCATTTGCCCCCCGAGCACCTCCCGAGCCCTCTTCCCGCGCGCTCCTGGCTGAGTGCCCTGCTTGACCCTCTCTCAGCAGCCATCTGGCAGAGTACAGCTGCTCGGTGGTGGCGCTGCCCCTTTGGGTAATTGCCCATTTGTGCCCCTGCTGCATGGCTAGCCGGTTCAGAGTACCCTCAATGCACATCCCTCTGGCCACCACGCTGCGCCAGGATCCCTCCTGCAGACGCTGCAACGGTGCTGGAGATCTTTCTTGTGACATTCTAGAAATAAACGACATGGCATGGACCGCGCACGCCCCGGGCCCCGCTGGCCCCCCGCCGGCCGGGCAATGTACCTCATTCCCACCTCATTTTCCAACAGCAGCCACTCACGACACGAGCCAGCTAGCATTGCACTCGTCGAGATCGTGTGCCAGGCCCCCCCAGTCCCGGTCATTGATCACCGCATTATGCTTGACGTAGAATCAGTTCCTGGTCCCTTCCCTACTAAGCTCATTTGGTCCTTCTCAGGAACAGAGCGTCTCGTGGAGAGGACCCATTGCTGTACATGCTTGGAGTCTGAGTCCGTGTGGCAATCGCACAAGACGGACCGGGTTTTTGGAGGGGGACCTTCTGCCCGACATTCTTAATGCCTTCTGCCCTCAGGCGCAATTATCTTATATTCCCACTACCTGTCCCCAACAAGATCCTGTTATTCGTCTGTTTCCCCTACAAGGAAGCCTGTGACCTATAGCCGCCTACCCCAAAGCTTAACACCCGCGATAACATTTTGTCCGAGGCCACCCCCCCAAGCTCTTCTTGCTCCAACATTTGTCAATATAGAATATTGGAGTGTCACCCAAACACGTGCGACACAGCGCAACTCCCGATCCTTGACTCAAACGAGGCACTCTTTTCTACCTTTTTATTTTTTCCCCTTCCTCTCTCCTTCCCTTTTCCTGGCTAAGGTCTCATTGCGGCGGCCTGCCAGAGCATTTTAGCTCTGGTAGTCTCCATGAGTATTCGCAACACTGGCGAGTCCCTATCGAGGCCCTTTCCTCGACTACAGCGTACCAGGCAACGCCGGGGAAGAGCACCATATTCCGACCTCAAACGTCGAACATTCCAATGTCCTCCATTCCCATACCGGACTGCCTCCGGGTTACCACCACTCCTTCCTGCAGCCACACCCGTCTCAAACGCTTCAACATGCTGGCGCCGGCTCCCACCCTGCCTACACAGACATCGACACACATTCACTACACCAGCCCCATCTCTTGCGCCATCACTCAATGTCGCAACACTCTCCCACATCCTACAGCGTGGGCTATCCGCCGCCCCAGCAGACCGCCGGACGCAAGCGCAGTCATCAGGAAGATCTACCACACGAACTCACTCCAACTTTAGAGCAGCAACTCAACCCATACGCGCAAGCAACTGGAAGCGTCTCTATGCAGCACCAGAATCAGAGTTACTCGATGCAACAGTATCCCCCGCCGCCGCCACCGCCAGCGGCCCCGCATTCTACTCTACCCCCAACCCACCACCACCATCTACCCAGCACTCATCGCAATAAAAGGCAACACACCATGGAGGGTGCGCCTCCCTCTCCTTCTCACCATCACGGCCCTCCCAGTGTTGTAGGCCAGGAGGGAATGCCTGCACCCGCACAAAGACCTCGCGGACCCAAGCTTAAGTTCACCCCCGAAGACGACCAGTTACTCGTCGACCTCAAAGAAAAGAAGAACCTCACGTGGAAGCAAATTGCAGATTTCTTCCCAGGCCGTAGTTCTGGTACGCTGCAGGTCCGTTACTGCACCAAACTCAAAGCAAAGACCACAGTTTGGACCTCTGAGATGGTAAGTCTGTTACTCCTAATCATCATGAAACACGCGACGTCGTGCGTAGCGAACACAACCTCGGACATGCTAACCACAGTGAGCAAAACAGGTTGACAAGCTTCGAAATGCCATGCAGGAGTACGAGAACGACCGTTGGCGCATCATCTCCTCAAAGGTCGGCAGCGGTTTTTCGCCAAACGCATGCAGAGACAAGGCCGAGGAACTTCAGGCTGTGGAACTTGCCCAACAAGAAGCCCAAGAAGGGGATCATTCGCAGCTTCAACATCAGAGCACATACGCCCCGTCGCAACTGGGAACTGGCCCGAGTGAACCAAGCACAAGATATCATTGACTTGCCGACTATCATTTCCAAGGCTTAGTGGACCAGGTCGAGGCCCTTCGGTGCACGGTGAGCGATCCGACAGTTGCGGGGGCATGAGGCGAAGGGATGGTTACAGGGTTTGTGCTGGTCACAAACGCCCCCTGTGTGATCGATTTCTGCATTTGCAACACTTCTTTTCGGACATACATGCATTCTTCTTTATTGGTAAACTTTTTCTTACACGACGTACCACGATTGGGCCACGGTATGCCTTTCTACTTCGATTCACACATACACACTCCCTACCATTTTCCGCATATATTTGGTGGGGACTACGTACATCTTTCGACGCGCGGTACTACAAGCAAGTCGAGCATTGCGGCGGCGTTGGTAAGACTGGATAGGATGGGAAACATTACATGATGCGGCTGAGATTTGAGTTGGGTGGCGCGATACACAAAAAGAGTTGGCAACTGTCCGGCGCTTGTCACTATTCTAGGAAGACAGCTTTTGCCAGAACAGACTAGGTGTTTGAAGGGCGTGTCAATAATGAAGCAGGAGAAGGGAAGATACCCAGGCAAAATCCCAAGGCACGCGTTTTCATTGGTTCTCGACCCAGTCCTTTCCTTTGTACTACACAGGCGGCGTCATTTACTCTGCTGTACCATACTTTTATCTTTCCTTTTATAACCAGTTCTTCTTACTTTTCTGTGCGATGCCACGCATCTCTCT
This sequence comes from Curvularia verruculosa, assembly GCA_036172615.1. NCBI lineage: Eukaryota > Fungi > Ascomycota > Dothideomycetes > Pleosporales > Pleosporaceae > Curvularia > Curvularia verruculosa. Next base: position 18,282 of record JAWDHC010000332.1, read on the forward strand.
TTTTTCTTTCACGTTTGCATGTATTTGCAGAATATTGTTTTACCTTCGATTTGGCACTAATCGCCAGTTTACTTTCTCATGACCTCTTTACAGAATCACAGATTTGTCATGTCTTGTTGTTATACTCAGTTTATGCACCACCTTGCACTACCTCCAACACACATGTACTTATGCTATTAGAGCATTTGAGAAATGAAAGTACAATTTGAGTCTCAATATGCAACCAGAATGCTTCAGGATCTCTTAAAAATATCCAAATACCCACACAGTAGTCTCATAAATTGCAACTTGCTACATGATGATGCACGGAGTTCACTGCATGACAGCAAGTTCACGACAGCCGAACAGCGCCCAAGCCATGCCGTGTCTGAGAACTTGGGCTCGTGCCTGTCTCATGACATGGTTTCAGATCTTGACATGGACAACGGCTCGATGAGTTCGATCTGAGACAGTCGTAGCCGCAGCCTTACTATCATGGCCTGATGAACATGATCCCGCCAGGGCCTGGACGGCAACGGCAATGGCTTGCCATAGGTGAGCACAGGGGAGAAGTCCATCATGCACATCAGACCTAGGATGATTTGCAAATCCCGTGCCTCGTCTATGTGTCATACAAAGGGAACCAACTGTTCTGTGGCGATTGCATGTGCTGGTCAATTGAGCAACTCACGTTCTCTCTCAATGAGTCGAGGCCACCCTCTTGACCACCTGTCACTCTACTTGCAACAAGGTGCACGTGGGGCCTTCGATACCTGAGTATGTGCACTTTCCCTGTTGTCCAAGAAACACTCACGTGTCTCATAAAACTCACCACACCATTAACTAAACAACCGGGCAATCAATCACGAACGCGTACCTGGTGACCCATCTTCGCATTCAATGTCACTCCAACCTCCCCGTTATCGTAATAGTCGCGATGTATTAGCTACCCGCCCAAGCGCGATCGCAACTTTCAATACTAGCAACCCTGTACTGACTAAGCCGTTTGCGGATGGACCCTGAACCCTGTCTATAACACCCGGGGTGGTATTCAGACTTGTCTTTCTTCACACCCACACAATCTCGCTCCTCTTGCGCCAAACGGGTGCGCAACAACAATGAGAAAGGGAAAGGAGCAACATATCAAAGTCAAAGGTATGGGTTAGCTGCGGAAGCAGACGCGCAAGCGAGGTAGCCAGGATGCACGCGCGGGAGGCGAGAAAAGAAGGCGCGATTACTGGGATCCCATAGATTACTTCGCGCCGCTCGCCAGTTAACTCCCAACAAGGGTCTTTTCGTTTGCGGCGTCGGAGCAATATTCGCGGGAAGGGAATCTGGCTCCGACGTTGGAACTATTGAAGAGCTCGGATGTGGTAAAGGCGCGATGGACCGGGGTAAACAAGGAAGGAAGGGAGGAGAGGGGGGGGAAGCAGATTCCTTTTTCAACGGTTTACCCTGTAGCAATCCATTGGCGGGCGGATTCTTGGTATGCCAAACGATTAAACACACCGAGGCAACGCGGAGTTTATCAGATGAAAAAAAGCAAATCGAAATGCCCGTGACAGACAAGCAAGGAAAAAAAAGAGGTAATATCACGTCAATTTTCAAGGGGGAGGGATAAAAGAAACACGGAAAGAGCTCCGTGTCAGCCAACCAGGCGTCGTTGTTGTCAATGTATTTCTTGTCTTTGTTTTCTTTTCTCTCTTTCTCTTTCGCATCCCCCATAGCCAAACGGTTAACGGGGGCCCACTCAGGCACTGAACCGTTCTCAAAGAGCGCGTATCCTTACCGGATACACACTGGACCCTTGTCCTTAGGATCGACTCGCCTCCACCCTTCAAGGCCATTTGCCAATGTTCCACATCAGGGCAAAACCTTGTCTTAACAAGACGATGCGGCGGAGCAGGCTTCCCGGGTGGGAAGGCGAAAGGGCTCAGGTGAGGCTGACCACGCGCATACAACGATGCCTACATACATTCGAGGGCGGGAAGCAACTGGTAAAAAAAATGTCTCAGGGGTAGCGTTGGAAGAAAACAAAAAACAGCAGGGCAGTGCGGATACTGTTGGCCACTCACGAAGGTGCTAATACTGTTACTGATGATGATGAAAGCCTCCGACGTTACCATTACCGTGGGCCGTATTCCGTGCTGATTGCTCGCCAATACTTGCCGGACTCTCAACATACCATGTATCTACTCTCCTCGCCAGCCCACCCCCTGCCGTTAAGCTACCTAAGCCGCTTCCCCATGAGCGTGACATAGTTTTGCCTCCCCTCCCTCGCCTCGCCTGTGTCACCCCTTCACATGCGCTGCTTCGCCGCTAACTACACTAGTTCTATCGGTGGTGGGCGACTAACGACTACACCGGTTAACGGTTTTTGCCGCTCGCTTGACCTCGGGAAGGGCAGAAAAGGTGACAGGGAAGACGAAGCGGCAAGGCAGGTCCAAACTGGATTGTGGTCGACCTCGCCTGTTTGGGAAAGCACGTAATACGCCCGATGGCGGATGCGGGAAGGGAAAGGCAATCAGGGCATGGGGCCATGCCATATCTCCTCGCTTGCGCTGGGCATCAGGAAGGGAGCAAGCCGTACCGGCTTGGGCTCGCAACGACTTTCTGCGTTAGTGTCGTTTTTTCCTTTCGTCTGAAACTTGGTGACGTTGGCTTTCGAGTGAGGTTTTTTTTCTCCATCGCCCTTGACCTAGCAAACACGGGTAGATGTGGCGAGTTTTCTTCGGGCAGTGATATTGGAACTTGGTCTCTTGTTTCAGCACTAGGCTAAAATCGATAGTGGTATGGATACATTTTGCTCAATCGGCACTTTGGCGTATTGGATTTACAGTGATAGTCTGCACATGTGAGGGATCGTGCTGCAGCAAAGTTGACCGGAGTGTGGGGAAGATCGAGAGTGACACAGGGAGAGAGTGACAGAGAGACACATGACACGAGCAAGTCGGAGGAAAGAATCGCAGCTCCGATACCATGTTTGACCCGGAGAAGCTGCTTCAATCACGGTGTGACGGGGCCAGTGTGAAGGATGAAGTGTGCTTAGGCAGGGTCGACATGCAGCAATGGAGGGGCGTCTCAACAAATTACCAAGAAGCAACAGCCAAAACGTGCAGCGAGCAAGAAAGCAAGCAACCAAGCCGGCCTGATAGATGCGAGAGTAAAGAAAAAAAGGAAAGAGAGCCACGGAAGCTAAGCAGGCATGCCTGTTTAGGCAAAGGTAAAAGATGAGAAAAAGCAACCATCACTTTGGCAAGTATACCTAGTTGGAGAACCGTGGCCTCAGAATTGGAGACGGATAGTAATGACCCTCGTCCAAAAGGAAAACGTCATCCCTTTGCAAACGCCTCCGAGTCGCACCACTTGAACATGACTAAGGTTTCCTCTGATCCCCCGCTGCCCTTGTCAGTGGAGTTGCCTACGACCCTAGTTCGCAGGTATACGTTTTTATCGGACGATATTCGCATGGCACTGCTCCACCACCACCTGGGCCACAAAGCTGCAAGGTGCAAACTGCAAGTGACCGACCGGCCGCTAGCTACGTAGTCGCTCCCCCCGGCCGATTCGCTGCAACGATGGTTGGTGCGGTGCCGTCAGACAACCCCCCTCCCCAATCAGCCTGCATGTGATCCCGTTGGCTCTCAGCGGGAGAGGCCATGGCGAAGCGACCGACGGGTACGAGTAATCCTCCGGCCGGTGGGCGTTTGTGCCTCCCCTGCGGTCCCTCGGTCGCTGGCCGACTGGCCGTCAGACACGGTGCTTTGCACTGCCCGTATGCTCTTCCCGAAACCGTAGTCTACATCAAAGGTGAGAGAGCGTCAAAAGCCGAGTTCAAAACCGGCCTGTGGCATCGGCATTTGGCATGGATGCCGGAGCGGCTCCATGGTAGGTAAAAGAAGGTTTGTGTGGTTCGCCGCGTGTATACGTGGAGCTGTACCAAAGTTAGTTTCTTTTTTTGAGATTTGGCGAGTGGGTTGAGGGAGATTTCTCCACTGTAGTGGATTGGTTGGTCTATTCGGGAGTAATTAAACTTAGGCGTACATAACATGTATTCAGTATGAAGTTATGTTGCATAGCAAAACCAGGTCTAGTAAAAGTGTGATGTATGATATGTGTATTGAAAGAATACCAATCAGTGGTTGACACCCTGTTGCACACGGCTAGTAAGCCGTCTTACTATGTAGATCAGAGGTGAAGAGAGGTCACGTGTATACGCGAGATCGATATCACATCCTCGTAATATATGACATTGTGTAGACTTTGGGCAGAAGAGAACAATCTGAAAAGAATGAAGACATGAGTTATGCCAACCGGCTTCTTCACCAGACAACTTCAATTGCGTCACATGACCTCTCTGAATAAAACTTTCCCCTTGGACTATTTCATCATGTTAAGCGATGCTTTGGGCGACGACATACGACTCGTCATGTATGAGGCTGTGTAGAGCAACATCATAGCAGCAAGGGCCATAGTTTGAACAAGTTGCTAGTCATGAATGAAGCCCAATTCATTATTCACAATGTACTATCTGAGAAGCATAACTTTTCAACACGGACTTCATATAACAAGGTAACTTAATCGTTGTTTCCCACGAGATCATTCTCGCTAATCTTGCCCCAAAATCTTGGGCAAGTGGGTGAAGTTTTCTGGGGAACAAAACCATATACCTTTTCTTCATCTCGCTTGGAGATTGAATGCTCGATATTTCGCCGTGGCCACAACATCGTCGTGCAATTCCCACAGTTCTGGATTTCATCACACAAGTGAAATATTTCCAAGGCTCACGTGCAATGATTGGAATCCCATTGGCCATAAGTCGGGTCCAGGATACGGACGAAACCTACAGCTGTTTACTGTGGGATTCCTCTAACCTCGGTAGTGAGCCGTCCATCATTTCGGAGGTTGTTCGAAAATTTTCTTGTACTATGAGACGACACAGCTGCCGGATTTGATTGCACTACGCGTGCTCGTGAGATTCTCGGCTCCTGGAACCAACGAGCCCAAGGCCGTGATTGATCCATCTTTCGGCGTTGGGAGACCTATCGGCACCTTACCACAGCTCACGGCCAAGTCTAGAGCCATGAGCAGAAAAAAGCATGCAGTACCTAGTATCTTTCACAGATGTGTGAATCCTACTCACATACTCGCCAACAGCAGAACCTCATCACTAGCATTAGGCTGAACGGATGCACCCCGTCTTGCTGTTCCCGCTCCTGCTGCTGCCGCATCTTCAGGCACTCGAGCTGCAGAGACCCATGCTTGACAACGCGCAAGCTCCAAAGATTATCCAACGAGAGAGACAGCCATCTCGGGGCAAACAGAGCTGGGCCGGACTGACCGAAACATTGCTGCACACCGGAAGCATGCTGCAGTCCCCCTCTGGTAGCGAGTGAATCCCACACGTTCACCTTGTGACCCCCGCCCAGCCAATAATGCCTCAGTGCTGACCATATTAGACTCGCTGATATAGCTGTATATTAATCGCCGCCAAATAAGACGGCGAAAACGTCTAAGTGGGCCGGACCGTGCGTGAGTTGCTGGACAAGGGACTCGGCGATGCCACGTTCAGCGCCCGCTTCTGCTGCCAAACCATTAGTGAGATAAAATTTTGTGTGGAGAGCTGTATGGTGGTTGGCCTCGATGCTGGGGCGGTTTGCTTGTGCACTGTCAGGATTCCAGCCACTGGACCAACACCTGGCTGCTGCAAGCCCTATTGTTTTTCTGCACAGGTCGGCGCCGTTCGCCTCACTCGTCCGCCGCTGGGCTTGCTGGTGGGTCGCCACGATCTGGAACCATAGATTCAGCGTGCGTGCTTTCGCGATGGTGTGGGGAGACTCCAGTGCTGAATCACCCCTTTTGATGGAAAGATGATAGCTCCGACGGGTATTGCCCCAGGTTGCACCAAAGGACAATATCTTCTGCCATCGCTTTCCTGTCTGCCAATGCTCCGGCGTCTCTGTTATCCGTTCTTCGTCTGATTTGAAGTAGTGGCGGCTGGTTGGTCGTGACCCTTGGAGAACCTGCAAGCCCGCCTCTTATCGCATGAGCAACATTGCGTAAAGCATGAAGTAAGAATTGCATAGTAATTGTAATCGCTGTGACGAGTGATGCGAGATACTTCTAACAAGAAGTTATCGCCCAGCATTTAACCAAGGCTGAAAGTCATCATGAAACCTGAGGCCGGCATAACGATGGCGTGTTTCAGATGTGAAGCTGATGTCACACACACCCGCTCTGCGTAGTTACAGACCTCTTGGAGGTATTATGCGCTGCAAACCGGATGCGAAAGTTCCGCAGAAGACTTGAGCATGATGAGTTGGGAACGCGGAGATAGGCTGTGGTACAAGAATGGCGTTGAGGTTGCTGGTTCCGAATTTTATCCGGGCAGGGTCCGGGGTTACCTGATGTAGTCGCACAACATCACCTTGACGGACGACAAAATGTGGTTGCAATACCGAATGCAAAGGACTTGACTCAAAACTGATCAAAACATGCAAGCGTTGTTTACCTTGAACTGCGGAAGCGATGAAAATGTACTGAACAACGTTGTACTTAAGACAACTTCACTATTCTCAGCACCATTTTGATGGATAAGCAGCGGAGATAATTTGACGAGCAAATAGAGTACATCTATGATAGACAGATGAAGTTTACGATTGAACCAGTCTTTTCGAACACATCCATGGTACTTTGAAAATCACTTCACATGTTTTTCAAGGCGTTACTCAGAGAGAACTACATGGCTACGCCAATTAGAGACAGAACTCAACGTCGAACTGATACATGAACACAATTAGATGTGACTAGATACGCCATCTTGAGTTTCCAGAAGACGATGCAAATATTGCTCTACATCTGCCTCGTATAGTCTACACTGTTTGTACTTATCCACGGATTACTATAATTAATATCTGTATAGTTGATGATTTCTTCGTCGTAGCAAAAGCTTTGTCTAAAAGCTTGATGACTGAACGATAGCATACTCGAGACAACATCTACAGTTAAAAACATGAATCATTAGGTGTATATTTTAAAAATACTAGGAAGACTTACATACACTACAGCCAGCATTCCCTAGACATACTATATACTGAGAAGAGGCAGAAGTTTCAACCTACGCAGGGTCTCAGAATTTAACTTTGAAATTCACTTAAGGAAGTGAGAACAGCAAGGGAACTGATGCAAGGACATGTCATGTCTCTCAACTAACCGCGTCCAATTTGGCGCAATAGAAAACTTCTTTCTATGATCCCAGACGCAGTACCGACATATTCCCAACAGAATTGTGAGACAGCTGGAATCCACAGGATTGAAGCCACAAGGGATTTATAGGTCTGTTTGAGCTCTGTGCACCTATTACTCATATCGAAAAAGACACTCAATAACCAGCGTTGAATTCAGAAAGACCAGTAATAATCGCCACAACATTTCACTGTCTTTCCACCTCTCATGCTCCTGAACTCCACATCAATCGAAATAACCGTTCGCTGGCGAAATACCAACTTGGTATGCAAAGCCACACATCTCTATAGCCCAATAGCCTTTCGACGGAACATAATACATGTAACAAAATAGCACACAAACTTCGTAACCAAGCTATCGCCACCTCCCCATCCCAGCCCGTATATTATTCCCAAGCCAGAAATGTAAGAAAGGGCACCATTTCACGTATCCGCTGTACTTCCCTTCTCATACTCCTCTCCTACCTAACCGCGCCGAAGAAAAACTCCTCTGCACTGCCCACCTCCTTCGATATCCAATGCACAACGCCCAACGCCCAACTCCCTCAACCCAGTATACCACCTTGTCCGTGCGATCCCCACCCCATTCCTTCATCCTTTGCTATAGGGTACTAAACCTCTACATGCTGACACTATACTTCGCGGCCCTGGTATATACCTCATGCTACTTTTCTACACTGAACGCAGCCGTCGGGGAAAAGAGAGTTTCATTCTTCTTGACATGCTTCAAAGAACGCCGTATTGTTAGTTTATTGGAAGAAAACGGTAACGCAGTTCACAAGCGAATCGATTAGTCCGAATCTCCCCGAAAATCTGAACGAACAGGGGTCTGTATTACTAGAAACAATCAATAAAAGTCTCCGACAAAATTTAATAGTTGTAGAAATATATACATGTAAATATTCCAACTGTCTGTAAGGTTTCAAAGTTTATCACTAGGTAGTTACAAAGATAGCTACTTCTAGTAAGCTGTTAGAAGCCCAGCTCCATGCCACTGGGGCCGCAACAAACCAAAAAAGATACAAGTAAGTGTCAGGACGTGTCCCAAACTGGCCCGATATGGTCCAGTTTGGACCATACAACGC
>JAWDHC010000333.1:0-26573 GCA_036172615.1 Curvularia verruculosa
TATCAAAGGATACAAAAGAGATGGAAAAAAAAGTGGAATAGGGAGAAAATTGCTTCATCATGACGAACTTGTACAAACACCAAATTGCTAGCATCCCCATAGCTCTGGAAGCGGCCTGCCCAATGGACGACGGAATAGTTTGTACAGATTGTTACTTTGACTCAAAAAAATCGTTGATGAAAGAAAAATGCCCTCAAAACGAAAAAAAAAAGATGATTGAGAGAAAACCATGGGAAAAGACCGCACGTGCAAAAAAGATTGCTTACTTGCTTGCTGTACATTAACCCAGCAGTCTTCTACTCTGCGATCCATTTTTTTTGCTACCCAGAGGCATCTGTAAAGAAAAGAATAAAAAATTGTAATACAATGTAAAAAAAGAATGGGGCCTGGCTAAGTGATGTACTTGGATATCCCCCCCCCCACACACACACACATGCACATAATGGAAGAAAGAGAAAAAGTAGGCAAAGAGTCACACACGAAGCAATCAATCTCAATTCTCAGCATGACAGCCGGAGCCGGGCCAAGTCTCATTATGCAAACGCAGACGAATGAATCCAGGTCCAGCGAGCGCGCGTATGCTGGGGACCAACAGAAAAAAAAAAGTGAGAGTCAAAAGCTACATGCGGTCCCATTATGCATCTACGCCTCCGGCTAAACCCTCGACGACGACTATATCCCTCACGCTGCCTTTTTTCGCTTTCCCTTTTGCGCGCTTCTTCTTCGCGGCACTGCCAGTGTTTGTGGCATGAGACCCCGCCTCGCTAACCGGCGGCGCGTCTCGAACCCACCTGGCTATCGCTTCTGCGCGCTCTGTCGAAATGGGGTATTCTCTTCCGTCGTCCTGGGCCCAGCGTTTTGGGGGAGCAGGAGACGAAGGGGAGTAGGTGGATGGTGGGGAGGAGGACGAGGAAGAGAGAGAAGGGTAGATATCTTGGTTTTGGTCGTGGGGAGGGGTTTTCTTTTCGCGGTCAAGTTGGCGCTTGAGTTCGGCTGCTTCGTCTTGGGCGTTGCGGCGCTCGCGGGCGCGGACAGCGCGTTGGAAGGATTCTTCGTCTACCACGCGTTCGTCGGCGAGGGCTTCGAGGATGGCTTCGTGTTTTTGGCGGTCGCGGCGTTGGGCGGGGGTTTCGGTGCTGCTGCTACTGCTACTGCCGCTGGGTTTGCCATGAGTGGTGACATTGGCGGCCGTAGGCCCGTTTTTCGGGCTTGCCATGTGGCTGCTGCTGTTGCTGTTGGGTTGGTGGTTCCCAGGGAGAGGAGCAGGGTGGCAGAGGTTCTCCCATGATGTGGAGAGCCCAATCCAGTTTCCTGCTCGACGGAGTACTTCGATCCAGTCTGCGCGAGCGGGTGAGCGTGCGGCGAGGAAGATGGGGTATCCATCACAGACACGGGCAAGACGTGCTGCGTTGTGTGCGTGGCGGAGGTGCTCTTTTGGTGGAGTTTGGATAAGTGCATGACAGAGGAGGAGAGAGTGTAGGGCATCTGTGATGAGAGGGTGATAGGTTATGCTTTCATGACTGTCTGCAAAGGCGGTTGCTGCAGCCGATGCAGCCGATTCCGCAGCCGATGGAAGCCTGGGCGCTGGATATGGTGGTAGTGAAGCTGGTGGCGCTGCATCAAAAAGTTGGGATACTTTGAAGATTTCTGGTGGTGGGAGTTTGGGCCATGAAGCCCGATCAGAGGTTGTCTTTGCAGGACCTCGATGAGGGACAAGTGCTTCGGAAAAGTGTGACGACGCAGTACCATTTGTTTGCTCGATCAGGCGGTTCATATTTGATTTGATCTTGTCGCTGCCATAGCCGTTGGTGCTACCGTTTGCCGAGTTATCTAGTCTTCGTAAGAATTCCTCGGCCACCTCTGCAGAGATGCCAGGCGTGTAGTCGAAGTGAGACAGGAAGGCGAGGTAATCTCGAAGAGCGCGTTTTGCATTCTGGCGGACCTGCTTGCGAGCTTCCAAGCGGAGGTGGTTTGCATGGGCTTCTTCTGGTGTCATGGGATCTGGGTCCTTGCCCTCAGCGACCATGGCATCTCGCCGTGCCTTTGCCTCCTCGGCTTTCTGGAGGCCATCAAGAGCCGCGTGTACATGACTGCATGCTATGGTGAAGTAGACACCGGCGCGATGAAAAAGCAATTGGGTCTCGAGTGAATTGGGTTGGTCTTCTTCGGGTATCTTGACTTCTTGCCTCCAATCTCTCCCGTACTGCTCTTGCAGCGTTTTTGCCAACACCAACTGGTCCTTTCCTGCTCTATGCTGCGCCATCATGTACCGCGCCGTGCTCAAAGCCTCGCTCAGATCCTTGGCCGAGTTCAGATAGTCCTCCTTAAATATCCTCGTCAGCGCGCGCGTCCGCAGCGGACTGCCATCGTTGGGCCGCTCGGCAATGATGTCGTTGAGCGTGTCCAAGGGCGTGCACTGGGCCATCATCCGACTGGGTATCTTCTCGTGGAAGAAATGGACGTACTTGGCATCCACATTGGTCGGCTCCCGCTGCAGCACAAGGTGCGCCACGTCCTCGAGCGTGCTGGCGCTCTGCATCGTCGCAACACTGGCCGCAATCTCGTCTAGATGATATGCCTGGCTCAGCTTATGTGTCGCCAGCTCCCTCATACGGTGTTTCCGCTCTCTGCTCAGCTTCGACGTGCCCCCTCCTCCGTACCCTATCCCCAGCGCGGCCGCACCCCCCAGCAGGCTGTTGCCCCCATTGAGACTGTTGCTCAGGGCGGCCGAGGTCAGGCCCGACGTGGCGCGCACCGCCAGGTTGGTCGCCTCGTCGACTGCCTTGCGGATCTTGACGAGGTCATAGAAAACGGCCGGGTCAATGGGGTGTGGGCGCGGCGAGAGGTAGTTGCTGTGGGCGAGCGACTCGAGGACTTCTGGCGGGAGTTGCAACCAGGGACCATGGAACGAAGAAATGTAGCGCCAATGCCTGGGGAGCTTTATTAGGCCATGCTCTTCTCGACAAGGACAGCAAGACGGCAAGTACCCGCCCCAGACTCACTTGTTGCGACAGATGATGAGCGCAGACGTCGAGACTTCGTTGCCCGCCTTCTTCTTCCTTGCACCTGCGCCAGTGCCTGCGCCTCCAGCACCAGCAGCACCCGGCGGCGGCGTCACTGAGGCGCTGGCATTTGTCGCCGCGTCCGACTGTGCACTCTTCTTCTTGCGCGCCATGTCGCCAAAAGCTCTGGTATATGGGCAATTAATTCGGCCTGTCGGCCGTCTCTAGGTCGTGGCTTTCCCAGACGTCGCTATCGATAATAAATTTCGTCTTGGCATTGGCTCCGTTGCGGACCTTGCAAGCTTGTTTTGTCGTCGCCGCCGCCCTCTCTGCCCCGTCACCTTCACCATCGCCCCTGGTCTTGCATTCTGTCGCCATCTCTTTGAGAGTCTCACGATTCTCTTCCGCATATTTCATCTTGGACAATTTCGCCTTTAGTCACACCTACGCGAGGGGCGCAAGCCAGCCACACGTACCTCACAGTTAAGCTGCATGACTTCTTAGGTACAGAAACGTGACTTGCAATAGTAACCTACAGTCTTCTCCACTGCCTCTTGGCACAACACGGACACCATTTTCTTATCCTGTTGTCTCTACGTACTTGGCCACTCATAACCTCCCGGCGTCCGATCTACAACATAGACAGACATGTAATCGCTCCAGGCCCTCTTCCGCGCTGAACCCCTCTTCTTCGCTAAACGTCCAGTACACCATTTCCAACCCTCGCTTCGCATCGCCAAGAACTATGTTTGAGACAGTCTCCTGGTCTTTCCCCGGATTTCCGATCTATCACCGTCATTGGAGGGAGTAACTCGTAAAACGTCATGTTTCCCGTGATATTTGCGAGAATCGAGATGTGACCATCTTCGTTTGGCCCGCATCTCTATGCGATTTTAATCAATTCACTGGCGCCAACAATCCTATCTAACTGTATTAGCGCGAACCACCACCTTCAACCTTCTGTGTTCGGTTCATAGATTGCAAATCCATCCTAACCGCAATAGCCTTCGACCATTCAGACTCTCTTCTATGGCGTAAACGACTCCTGAATTACAATGAAAGAGATGGGAAACGGAATACGAGTTGTGATATTGAACTTGCTTCGTTAACAATACGAGCACCACCAGACTGCAAACTCACAACTTTCTACTCAACATGTCTGCGATGAAGCTACCAAACACGCCATTATCATTACAGCCCACTCTCTACACCATCAATACACTTGTGCGATTCCTTATCCTGGTCGCTACCTTCCCAATCGGCTAAGCGGTATACACCTGGCTGGCTCCTATCGGCCCAATTCATTGGCCAACAACCCCTCCAAAGTCACATTGCATGCATGTATTGTACTCGCTAACTCCGTCCCGCTCGGCGCGTCCGTACATACATATCCGTTGGCTAACTTTGACCTTCTTCACAGCGTACTGACGAAATGTGTGACAGCTGCGGCACCCCACGTATGCTGTAATACTGGGCTATCATTATCCATACCAGTTTCACAATCCTGCGTTGACATTTCGGGTTTCGGCACGTTGGATAAGTACATAGCGCCGAGGGATGACGACTGCAGCCTTGAGGTTCTTGGCTGAGCGTGTAGCCCCTCTTCATTGGCCCCTCCATCCTCATGCCACAAGTGTGGCGACTGCTCTGTAATCCACGCTATCGAAGCCGGTTGTTGTGGCGCCAGTCATGCGTCGTCATCTAGAAAGTAGTGACACTCATGTTCACATCCCAGACAGTTCCCAAGCATTATGAGGCCAGTGAGAGGGTCAATATCGAATATCATCATCATCATCAAAAAAATACCATCATCGAAGTGCTTAAAAGATGAGCAAACTGCACCACTATGACGGCTTTTCAGGCTACAACTGGCACTTGACTTAATTGCCGGTCTTGGCCGCCGTCGTTTCGTTCAATCACATGTCGTGAGTGCTCTGTTTAGACTGTGATTCCCCGCCGCAGTCTTACAGAACCCGGGAGATACTCGACAAGGATGCTTGGCCACCCCATTCGTGGAGCTTGACCGAAAGCTTAATTCGATGCGCTAGTCTAGAGCTTCAACAAGGCAGGGCCCGTGTGGCTGACGGAAGCTAGTTGGGTGCTGCTTTGTACTGCGGGGTAACCCCGTGTCCCAATCCTTCGTCCTTCGTAAAAAGGGCTCCGGAATGCGGAATACAACAAAACAAAGATCTGAGCTTGCCATGATCGATTGGCAGCCTGTTGAGGACAATGAACTCTAGAGAATTGGGAGGGAACATCTCGGCAAAGCGCGGCATGCAACCCAAGATTAGGTCGGCACCGCTTAGAAAGTTCTGCAGCCGCGCAAGCGTCATCTATGCTTCTGCGGGAGCCCTTGTCACACCAAGCAGCATGGTCACTTTGCATCGTTTGTGGTGACCTTGCAGAGACGACCTAAATGGATGCGTTGGAAACAGTCTCCACTCACATGCTCCATCCTAGCAACCCTATCTTGCGCCGCCAACACGAGAAAGGTGGCAAACCTGTTTCAATAGTGAAAACGTGCATCAGTTTCTATTGTAGCCATTCTCCAAAGTCGGCGAACGAAGGGCTGACACCAAGAACCCCAGAAACTCATTATGACCGTTCGAGAGCTGGGGTTTTGAGAGTTAATCGGCCTTTTGCATATTGATTGGCTGCGTATCGACGGTTATGAACATGAATAAGGCTACTGCTCCGTTTCCTTAAGACGGAAGGTCAGCAGTTCGACGTGGGATTGTGTAAGTGACTTGTAGTTCACTTCCTCATTGGATATAGCGGGACTAGGACGCGGTTCTCCAACTGGGGTGATTGGAAGTGCCTCGACACGGTAACCTGCCTAAAGGTTACCGGTACGTTTATACTATGCGCGTCAGCTTTTAAACGGGTGTGCCGGGACGTGATTCTGTAGGTTCATCTCTCAAGCCAATATCAAACTCCCCGGTCGCTCTGCATGAGGCTCCCGCCAGCCCGATAACCCCACTTTCTGGGATCTGGTATTGTATATTTATTCGCGTAGATTTGCAGTGTTATCCTTCTGTAGAGTGCCTTGCTTTGCCTGGCTTCTAATTGTTCTGAGATTGTCTTTTTTTTTCTCCTTGTCGCACAAATTCTTGGTCATGGAGTACTTTAGGAAGAAAGCCCAGCAAAGCCGCGAGGCCATAGCCACAGACACTACTATCCAACGTACTCTACGTTATGGCGAAAAGGCTATCCGTGCAGCTCCTTCAGTCGCTGGACAATACCTGCTTCAGAAGGCTCCAATTATCCAGTGGCTCCCAAAATACAACCCGAGATGGCTGCTTAACGATACCCTAGCTGGTATTACTGTTGGTGTGCTGCTCATTCCTCAATCACTGGCATACGCAAAGATTGCCACAATTCCAGGGCAGTACGGCCTTATGTCAAGTTGGCTGCCCAACTTTCTATACCTCATAATGGGAACCTCAAAAGGTACACTACCCTTGATCTTTAGAATATCGTGTACTGATCGGTAACTCAGACCTCTCAACTGGCCCTACATCGCTCATGGGTCTCTTGACAGCGGAAATTATAGCGGACGTCTCGAAAGACGGATACACACCTCAAGCCATCGCTTCCGCTGTTGCCATGTCTGTTGGCATATACTCCCTCGCGCTCGGTTTGCTCAAGTTGGGGTTTCTGCTCGAGTTCATATCCGTACCAGTCCTAAGTGGCTTTATCTCGGCGGCAGCCATCGTCATCATGCTTGGTCAAATCCCATCCTTGTTCGGCATTTCCGTGGGTTCCGGTACAGCTCACATCATACACGATCTCTTCGCCAAAATACCTCAATACGATGGTCCGACCTGTGGAGTCGGTCTTGGGGGCTTGTTGTTGCTCTATCTTATGCAAAAAATGGGTCAGCGGTGGGGGAAGAAGAACAAAGCCATCTGGCTACTGGCGCTAGGTCGCAGTGCCGTTGTTCTTATCCTTTTCGCTGGCATTTCTTACGGTGTTAACAAGGACATCGACTTGGAAAAGGACGATCCAGTCTGGGCGCTTAGCAAGGTCAAGTCCAACGGCATCGCACAGCCTCGTATGCCTGATTCGGCACTCATCAGCAAAGTGTTTGCTCGTTCCATCGCACCTTTTGTAGCTGCGGCACTTGAACACCTTGCCATTGCGAAGGCATTTGGCCGGAAGAACGGTTATGTCACCGATGCTGCTCAAGAGCTCGTCTACCTTGGCTTCACCAACTTTTTCAACTCCTTCTTTTCATCAATGGCTGTCGGAGGCGCTATGTCGCGAACGGCCGTCAACTCGGAGTCTGGAGTCAAGTCACCTACCTATGGTCTCGTTGCTGGCGGTGTAGTAATTTTGAGCATCTTCAAACTCTCGCCGGCATTGTATTGGATTCCAAAGGCTACGCTGGCTGCCATCATCGTCACAGCGGTGTGGCACATTGTGGTCCCCATCAGAGTTTTCTATGGCTATTGGCGAACCTCGCTTGTCGACTTCATTACCTCGATGCTTGCATTCTGGCTCACACTCTTCGTTTCATCCGAAGTCGGTATTGGCACGGCGGTCGGCTTTAACATTGTATACCACTTGCTGTTCATGGCGTTCCATCGTGTGAGACGCGTTACATCTATTTCTGTAGAGTCCAACACCCATTTTGCAGGTACACACGCCGTACCTCTCGATACCCAGGTCTTCCGCATTCACCAGTCTATGCTGTTCTTTAACGCATACCACATCAAGAACCAGTGCCTGGATTCCATTCAGACATACAACTCTGGTGATGTCGAAACATTGGAGGCGGCTCACGCGAACCGCAACTGGAGTGTTGCTGGAAAAGATCGCGCCGCTCGCCTGCGCTCCAAAGCAGACATCATAGACGAGCCGGTCCAGATCCGGACTGTAGTCCTCGACATGTATGCTATGCATAACATCGATACTACAGGGCTCACAGCACTCAAAGACCTCAAGGCTGACCTCGAGGCCTTTGGTGGCAAGAACACGCAGCTGAGGCTAGTCGGTCTTAACGGGCGAGTGCGTGAGCGTTTTGCGAGATTTGGATGGAGTCTTCGTGACGTAAATGATGTTAATGACAAAGAAAAGAAAGGGACTCGTGTATACGATTCTCTTCAGGAGGCAGTTTTTAGGAGGTCAAGGACTCTCTCCGCTGATGAGATCACGGTTGAGCCGCTTGAAGTGCACATTGTAGGGGATGAGAAGGAGAAGGTTTAGCTTGATTTGGTTTCGGATCGTTTCTTCTCTTTTTCTTACATACAAAGTATATCGAATGAACTCTACGGCCCTGCGGGTCTTTTTCAACTTTGTGTATTCATAAGATGATGCATGTGTGGAGAAAATTACATAGTGGCGTGATTTCATCGTGCCCGCTTTGCGTCTCTTGCGTTTCCTGAAATTCTCTCAAAATGTGGTTTTCTGTTCTTTTGCCTCATTCCAATTCAGCATGTCCTTGTTTAAGATACTCTGCTCTATATGGGGCCATGATCACTTCGTTATATTAGGATAATGGTTCTCGATCGAGGTTTCTAGTCCTGGAAACCATCTGCGCAGGGAAGTCGTCTTGACTTAGGTATAAAAATTAAAGGGAAACAGACTACACAATAGTCATAGTATGTTGAGAAAGATATGTTTAACCCCCACCTCTACTGCCTCGAACTATGGCCTTCTTGTCTTTTTTCAACGTTTCCCATGCTCTCCTGGTTATTTTCCATCTTCATCCCCCCACCGATGAAACATTCTTAGCCTTGGCCCATTAAACTCTTGGAGATAAACAACTTATGACTTGAATCCGGGCTCGTTGGTTGGAAACATATTGTTCATGTTTAGAAATGATGAAGAAAAAGGGCCAAGTGAGTTTGTGTACATTACACAGAAAGTCTTACATAATTACCAGCTTATAGTGAGAGGGCAGAGTGTTGGAAACTTTGCGACTAGCAAAAATGAAACGAGTGATGACATTTGAAAACAATATGTTTTCCTGAGTCAACTCATACTACTGGTCTGGACAATCTGCCCTCTTGTAAAGCAGGTTGTCTCATATCTATTTGCCCGTATCATTTGCAGGTCTAGAATTCATTATGCACCTGATGATTCCCTCCTATTCATCTCTCGTCATATGTATGCAAGTGTATCAGACCAAATTCTTACAGTTTCGGATGACTCAAGTTCCGGCAATCTTGCTTGGAACATGTTCATAATAATACAAAGTTTCTCCACTCTTACCACCCTCAAACAACCCAAGCGCCAACTTCGCAACGGCTTCTCCACACAGCTCTGGCGGCTCCACCATTTCATCTCCCATATCGTCCCAGATCCTAAACCTTTCGATCTCATGATCCGCCATTACCCCTCTGTACTTGCCTTCGACTAACCCATCAATCATCTTCGTGCGTGTCAACCTTGGGTACACACCCTGAACGCTTAGAAGGGGCTCTTCGTGCGCGAGGCATGAAATGAACCGTGTGAGTGCAGCTTTCGTCGTGCTGTACGGCATCCAGCCATGATAAGACACAGTACTATCGCAAGCCGAGGAAAGAACAATCACTTTTCCGCAGCCATAGTTAGACGGATGAGATGCTCTGGAGGCACGAAGATGTGGTAGAACGAGCTGAACCTGCAAAAAGAATTTCAGCATACAAACACACAATACCACGCGAGTGATGTGCCGCAAAAGCAACAGCAGAAAGAATAAAGCATACCATACTCATGGCCCCAAAAACATTCACGTCAAAACTTCGCTTCACAGCCTCGATATCCAGCTTCTCCAATCTCTGAATTGGCGTGATGACGCCCGCGCAGTACACCAGTGTGTCCAGGCCGCCAAACACATTGAAACATGTTCGCAGTGCCAACTCGCGGTCTTCAGCCACGGTGACATCTCCCTCGACAATGCGCAGCCGCTCTCTCTGTTGCTTGGTGAACTCTAGTTTTATGCTCGAGTCTATGAGACCGAAAGCTATTACTTTGGTGTTGAGAGGGAGATATGGGCCCGAAAGAATCGCTTGTGTAATTGCATAGCCGATTCCGGAAGTCCCGCCGACGACCAGGACAACCTGGGGCTTGGACGACATGGTTCGCGTGGGATGGAAAAGAGATATATGTAATAATGTGTGTCTGTTTGAGTGAAAGATACAACGGATAGACCTAAGCGTTCCAATGACGTGATGCCTCCGAAGATTCGGTGCTTGTGCGTATGGAGACGCCTGGAAGTGGAGTTGTGCCCCGCGCTAGATACGAAATAGGTAAAATTTGGAGAGAGCAACACTATTATTGATGGCGAGATCAATCCTGAGACAAGTATTGTATTGTGTATCATTTACTCGTTATCTACGTACATCTATAGGTGAGCCTTTGCACCCTGCCCTGCTGCTCCCACGAGTCCCTCCTCGATGGCCTTGATCTGCAGCGCCAAGATCCTACTGTAGTATCGAGACAAAGCGAGATTGCCGCCCATGAACCACAAACCAGGGTGCCCACTCTTCTGCCACATAGTCCTAAATTCACCCTCATCGTTAAATCCCCAAACATCATTTACGCAGTCGGCAACTTCATCGCCAAAGATCTTGCGTGCCTGGGTGCGCATGTTCTGATAACCAGTTGCAAACACAATTTCATCAGCCTCCAACTTACTGCCATCAGCAAACTCAAGACCGTCGGACAGTATTTGAGAGATCTCTTGGCCCTGCTTGATCTTGATCTTGCCATCGATGATGAGTTGGGATGCGCCAACATCAATGTAATAGCCTCCACCGCGCTGAAAGTACTTCATGAGCAGACCCGAGTTCATTGGGCCTTGATCGAGGCCAAAGCCGACTTTGCGAAGACCATCTAAAATCTCCTCATCAGCCTGCGCTATTATTGTGTTGGCCTTGACTTGAATTGCTTTCATCAGAGCGCTTGGTACACTCCAGAAGGTGATGTCAGCATCATCAACCGGTGGCGCATCCTGATCATAAATGCCTTTATTGGCGATATCGGTTATGGATGTGGAAGAAACCACGCATGTTGTACTACGCTGAACCATGGTGACATCATAGCCCCTTTCATAAAAGTCTTGTGCGATATCATGGCCAGAATTGCAGCTCCCTACAACGACTGCCTTCTTGCCTTTTGATTCCGGATTCGCGCCGGGGTGCTCAGAGCTATGGCATAGACGATCGCCTTTGAAGTTTTCCATTCCTTTGATTTGAGGGAAATTCTTCTCGCCAGAGTGGCCTGTTGCCTGCACAATATGCCGTGGGTGCAGCGTCCGTGTTTCAGTACTTCCATCTGGCTTTCGGCGCTCGACCACTACTGTCCATTGCTTTTTGCCCTCATCCCATGAAGTCGATTTGATACTCGTGGAAGTCCATACGTTTAGCTCAAGGAGGCTGACATATGCCTCGAAAAACTCGGCAAGTTTATCTTTCGGTGTGAATACCGGCCAATGCGCAGGGAAAGGTACGTAGGGCATGTGGTCATACCAGACCGGATCGTGAAGGACCAGTTGTCGGTAACGTTTGCGCCAGTTATCACCCACTCTTTCATTCTGGTCGATCATCAATGCGGGTACGCTCAGCATTTTGAGTCGTGCAGCGACTGTGAGCCCACCTTGGCCAGCTCCAAGGATCAGGACTGTAGGATCGATTCCTTCCTTCTCTGCATCTCGCATCTCCTTCCATGTCTTTCTGTTAGGGTCACCGCCATGCTTGACACCCTTTGTCCTACGATGATTAAGAGGCTCTTCGTGACCCTTGAGCTCTTCCAGCAAAGTAAAGAGTGTAAAAATCTTCCACTGTTCATTCTCTTCGGCAAGATTAATAACACCTTGGCCGCGACCAACACTGCTTTCGAAGTTTATGAAGAAGTTGACTCCCTCGACTTCACCCAAGAGGTCTATCGCACCAAACTTGGGAGCTCGAAACTCAGAACTCTTGCTGACGTCGAGTTTGGTCAACCGTACTTTGCTGGAGTCCAGGTATTGTTTGATGCCCGAACTGCCTTTCACCGTTCGGAGCTCCCAAGAAAGAGCCAAATGATCCCTCCAATAGCTGTTCTCTTTGCAGAAGAGGCCTGCAACGGCTGCATAGTCATTCTTTGAGAGCGCTTCGTTAAAGCGGGCAACCAAGTCTTCAGCAACCTTCAAGGCATCCACAGATTGGCTGGTTGACGAGGCTGGGAATGTACCAAGGGGAATATTGACGGACCCAATTTCGGGGCGCTCACTTGAGGGAATGGACTCGTCACCTAGACCCATGGTGTCTGTTTGTTTGATGTCACAAAGGGCGGGCCAGAACAAACGTGATGAGATCGACAAGGCAATTATGATCAGTGTGAAATTCTATGGTTCAAGATTGGCGAGGGACCAAGAAAGATAAAAGGCTGAAGGGGTGTACAGTGATTAGCTCAATCTGGTAGTGCGGGATACCATCTTTGTACATCCGATAGACGCGTATAACCTTTAAATATTGCTCTCTGACGTGGATTGGGCACCGGAAAGTTGGTGAGCGGTAAGCCTCCTCCAGCCAAGTGCTGAGAGGGGTGGTGGGGAGTGCTCCGTGGAACAACTGTTCGTCTTCCGTTGGTCCTTGTTCGGCCCGAAATACCCCGCACCCCTCTCCCGTACGCACATGACCAGACCTGGAGTACTTGGAGTTTTCGCCCTGCATTAACAGCTGCTTAGACGGTTTGAATAAGGCAGTAAAACTACATTTGCTCCGTCAGCTTCGAATTCAATTGGCAGAACTCACCCTGATCATCACGTAGCGTTGGAGATCTGACACTTAGTGATATTTAATAGCATCGTGTAAGATGTGTGCATTCACTACCCTCACGGAATACCCAACAAAAAAATGACCCCACTTATTACGCAAGCCCAGAAACTATCTATATTTATGAGTTGGACATGACTGTTGATCAAATTACTAAAGCGCCTTTCATCCGAGACTCTAAAAAAAAGGTCACCACCCAAGATCACGCTTCGACACCCATAACGACATGATCAAGCTATGGCGAGGAAAGAAGGACGCATTATCCCTGAATCTATACTCTTTCCTCTTTCCAATACTTTTTTTAAATGACTGCGATGTACTGTTAGATTATGAAAAAAAAAATAAGTAGTTATCCGAGCGATGAAAGCGTGAGCAGAAGTACAAAGCAGCGAAACAGGGCGGCCTTGTCTTTCGATGCTTCCATTTTATGATATATTCATACAGCTTAAAAATTTTGGTGGCGCTGGAACTTCTTCTCAAAACCATAACGATGGCTTTGCGTACTGTACCGACTGTCTCTCGTCATTGCTTTATACGACAATCTAACCGTCTATAAGTCTGATCCGACCCATAGACTTGACTTCAAAGATGAAACGTGAGTAAAAGGAAATTGAATCAAACAACTTCGATATGGTCCATTATTTGCTGGGTAAGCTTCGGCACTCTGTGAAAACTGTGAAAGAACATGAATGGGATTGGGAAGATGAAATATTGTGGCACGATACGTAATCGAGCTCAAAGGACCAAGAGAAGACTCTCAATCGAGTGTTAAAAGGTAGAGCTAAAATTACATAAATCACTGGTATTAAGTTGAGTGAAGAAGGCACCTATCTGCTCCTGATAGAAATTAGAAATCCCAATATATACTATCAACCTGATCACGTGATTCCACAACACAACACACACTATGGTACAGTAGTAGTGTAAGGAAGTAAATAGTGCGAGACCACGGTGCCTACTTAGTGGGAGGATATAAGCAGTCACTGCGGCAGAAAGGGGTGGAAAAACAGATATATCAGCAAAATTTGAGCATATAATATTGTAGGAGCTGAAGAAGCTGTGTACTCAAACAACACTGAAGTATAGTATATACAGCTGAACAATGTGACCTGTCGCCACATGACTGGAGAGCACATGATCACAACGATAGTACATATTGTAAATCTATTTCAGCGTAGCTAGACCCCTTCTTCACTCGATTCACTATTAGGGGTTGCTACCCAGCTGTTCGACCATCCGATTACGGGCTTCCTGGTTTGATGTTTTGAGCTCGATCACGTATCGTGCCACAATACACAGCCATTCGTACAATTCACGGTGCATGGACCCTACGGTATGAGTAGTTCTCCGTAAATACTTTCAGATCGGTAGGAAAGACACAGTGGGTGAGGTTAGCCAGTTATGACCAAGCTTTCAGCAAGTAGACAATATTATTACAAACAAGCCAGAGTAGATCAACGCAAACTACAACATGGATATTTGCAAACAACTACAGATATATATTACAGTTAAGGAAGGAAGTCCAAGGAGTTTCCATGAGTATAAGCAGCTGCAGTCGCGGCCGATGCATTAACATGCAGACCGAGTCTGATCGAAGATGAACAAATTATCGCAGTCCGACCCTTGGGGGAGCGAGAACTTGCCCAGCTTAAGGCTGAGGATGTTCACATGAAACTTACAATGCGAGCTCCAACGTGGTCGGTCTATACAAAACAGGCATAGAGCTTGGAGAGACATCTCTCAGGGAGATATGGGCGTTCTAGATCCTCGAAATCATGAAAGCTGCTAGGAGTGTGATGCTCGTTGCGTCTGCTGAGGTCTCGATCGCTGATTGAGATTTGGTGTTGGTCTAGAAGTAGACTGTTAGCGTCGATCATTGTACAAAAGTGGCTGTTTCAACCACGGAAACGCCACAGGCAAAACGTTGTGAAATCGCCGCCACAAAATGCAAAAGTAAAACAACTACTACAGTTCTACAATTCCACGCTCAGCAGCTAGAAGGGATTCCTATAAGCCACTACCCTACAGTGGTTTATTCAAAGTACGATTGCCATTCCAAGTACGCTATTTCTGCAATCGAACATGCTATGTATATTGCCCAGCAAATAAGCGTTGACTAGCCGGGCCTCTTTACTAAATGCGGATTCTCAGCCAATAGCCACTGCTTTCTATGTGCTTTTAGGGTTCTTGTTTGCATAACAGACCCAAAAGAACAGGTGTTCTAAGACCGAACAAGTAGTTTTAGACGTTGAGACCCTGTTTGCCACCGTTCGCTTACATATTGGGCAACGTGTGATTGCAGTTTCGTTCTAGAACTAGTAGAATGATTGTATCATTCATCGCCTGAGCTGGAACAAAGTTTCCCGTGGCTCCGCGACATTACACCAATGCAGCGCATCGGGCAGCATCACCGCAGATAGGAATTTGAGATGTTTCAACGTGATCTCCAAAGACTACGATGACGACTCCAAAGTTACTGAAGCAAGATCCTCCGGTATCTTCGGAACACAGCTGCATTCTGTGATCAGGTAGCGTGAAGCGATGAGCCCTTCTTCCCCCCTTCCCCACAAACTTAAATTCCATCAACCAAATTAGCGGCAGAAGCTGGGTGCAAATGTACTATCAATCTTTCAAAACTTAATTAACCACAGTCAGATGCGTAAGTGACACGAACAAGCACACGTAAAAATCAGGCAAGCAACAACTTGGCGGATCCAGGCACCCGGCTCGCTACAATTCCCTCAGACGATCTCCCCCTCCAACTACCCTTCAAACATACTCTACGCCCTATCCTATCACACGACCTATTTCCTTTACTCAGCCTTTCTAATACACAACACCCCCTGTTCAGTCTCTCCACCCATCGCCGCACTTACTCCATAGTCATCTTTTCCTGCATTTCCCCGACGCCTTTCCCCTGCATACATCCATATGTAGCTACCTAGTCACACACACACACACACACACACACACAAATGTAGGCGCACGCATGCAGGCTACAACGCGCTCCGCAGCCTTCCGCGGCGTGTGATCGGCGATCCGGAGCGGGACGGGGAGGGGGAGGTGCCTAGATGCGGATATACAGGACAAGTCGATGTCCGAATGCGTGAGACGAGAAAAGAAAATTACATGACATAAAAGACGCCACGCTGAAAAGCCACTGGGTAGTAGCGACGGTTTGGATACCCTGATTTTGAAGACAATGTCGAGTGGCGGCTCCAGCGGAAACGGCGGTGTGTGATGTGGCTTTTCTTATCGCCAGGTGTGGCGCTGGCAAGGTTGGGCTTGTAGTATATACACATGTGTGTGAGTGTGTACGTACGTACGTACGTAAATCGTGGTCTAGTGGTGCGAGGGATGAGCAGGCAGGGATGGTGACGTACATGAATGGAGTGACAGAAAAAGGGGGGGCTGACATGCGCGCGACTGGTGAAGGATGCGGGGGAAGTGTGTTTCATGTGCCTGGCTTATTGCTCTGTTCGATCTGCATGCTGCCATGAGAAACAAGAGGAAAGCGGGGTTGAATTTGTGGCGTTGTGGTATTGTGGTGTTGCAGGATGAGGGAAAAATGGATAACGGGGAATGAGCAACACGACAAGGAGAGCAAAAGACGTGGTGGTAGAAGATTCGTGTCGAGCAGGGTTTCCACTCACTCCGGCCCATTAATATAATCAATATTCATATATTATCGAGACTTTGTGGTACAATGAAAAGGAAAAGGGTATAGATGAATCCACCATGCGCGGATGTACATATGAAATATCTACGAAGAAATTACGAAACCATAACCAAAATCTCTAATTCGTTCCTCGAGGCCACCAGGCTTTATTAGCAACCAGTGCTGCTTCATCATCACTACTATCGTCGGGCTTCTTGCTGGCATCTGTGCTGATAGCTGCACTCTTCATACTCTCGTTACCCTCAGCTATGCTCTCCATACTCTTGCGACGAGGCATTACTCTCTCTTCGACGTAGACGCTGCCCGCCGACTTGTTTCTCGCATGCACGCCGCCGCTGATGCTAACTTCTGGTCCATCGCCCGTGTAATAAGGATTCGATTCGCTGCGGATAATGACTTCGCGGGTTTCCTTGATTTGGTTGGCTTTGGGAGTAAAGCTGACGATGCGGTCGCGTTCAAGTCCTTTGGTGTCTGCGTCACAACTAACAAAGCTTGCAAGCTCGTGAACGGATGACCGGTGGGTCCTGTGTGCGCTGGTATGACGGCCGGTGGTCGATTGTTCAGACGAAGACCTGAATTCTTGTGCCATGGAATGCATGCCTGTTTTTCTGGACGTGGAGATGGCGATACGTTTGATGAGGTTGGCCATGGTCATTTCAATGTTGAGTTTGACCATGTAAGCGAGGGGGTGGAACTGAATGTATCTGTTGCACGCCTGGTTAATCAACTATTCTAACATGACGAAGCAAGACGACTTACACAAAAGAGTTCGGGATGGACATGGCAGCGATAATCATAATGTCCATAAGCAGCGAGAAGACGACAATTTTCTGATTGAATCGCACGAGTGAGTTGTATTTGGTAAGACCGTTCTTGATGAGGTTTGCCTTGACAGTCCTCAAGAAGTACCAATTGAGAATAGCGTCGACCAGGAGGTAAAGTCCCTTTTCAATGCGATCCCAGTACTCGTTGGTGATGATGTATCTGCGATGGCGTTAGATTCGCTATTTTGACATTAAAATCGGCGTCCGCTTACGTGTGATTAGTTTGTAAACGCGCAGGTATCCAAATATTGAACACACTGATGTTGATTGCTGTGACAAATGTAGCCGTCGCAATCATGATTGTTCTTCCACGTTTCCGATCAGGTACGATGACGCGAATACGGTTGATAATGATTTGCAGCAATAGTTGAACTTGAATACACCACCAGAACAGAATTGTGAAGTAGAAAGCGAAGCCTGATTTGTCGTTAGTAGAGATTGAGAAATGCTGCCACATAAACACGTACTTGGACTGATGTACTTGAGCAAATGCAGGAAGCATTCAAGTCCCATGACAAAACAAACAAGCATCTCGAGCCATATCATCCAAATGTAAACACTTCGGATAGGATCTCGCGATTCTCTTGTTTGCCTGGTAGCAAGGACAGTTGCTATGATGCAATTCACCAACGTGAGACCCCATACCACCGATGCGATGACAATGTCAGACCGTGTGATGGCTTCGTTGTGGTAGTTTGGTGATATGAAGGGACCCCATGATTTGAAGTTCGGATCTACTTTGAATTCCTCGTTCATGGTGGGGGCCGCCGAAAAAAGATGTAGTAGACAGGACAAGGTGAGGTTTCGGAGAGTGACCTGTCAGTGCAATGCCTGCTTTAATCAATGAGCGTCTGATAATGAAAACTTGGATTGCAAAGGGTCTGCCAAGTCTGTGCTAAAAGAAGGCTGCTTTGCAAAGGCAGCTAAGCGACTGCAGGAGATGAAGCCACAGTACGGGAGACTATCGAGTCAGAATAAGGTTCCATGCTTTGGGGTCCCCGCTAGGAGGCTGAGGAAGCGTCATCTTCATTGGCCTGGAACAATACATGTGGTGGATTCGACAGTGCCCAACGGTCGATCCTTTCGTTAATCGTGTCCGTGATCTTGAGACAGTTCCGATCATTTGCACTCTTCCAGTGAAGTGCTTCGCCCTACCTGCATTCGGGACGGGATCCATGCGGGTAGTGTTGCACTGGAACACACTAAGCCAGGACAAGGCAGGAGAAGGAGCCTGTCTTCCCTTTGCGGGGGATGTGCAAAGTTTACGGATCCATGAATGAAGCTTCTGACGGATGCTCTGACATGCATATCACTGGCCAAGGTATAGTGTGTTCATGTTCACGGCATGAAGATGTCGCAATCAAGACAAATGCAGAGTTACAGTACTCCACCAGCAGGGGTGAGAAAAAAAAGGCCAGGGTTCAGCTCTCGATCCTGACACGCGTAGTGGCTCAACCGGCCTTGTTCCATCGTGCACGCCTCGGTACCAGTACTCATCATAGGAAAGGGGACTTGCCATGGCTTGTGAAGGCAAACCTGTTGTCTAGCGGCCGACGGCTTGACGGGTAGGTCCGGCGATATCTCCGCAGGTCATGATTGGCTATGCAACGAGTTTTACAAATGCGTAACTTTGGTCGCCGCAAGCTTGATTTGCGGAAACTTCACGGTCGGATCCAGAACGTATCTGTGCCCTACAGAAAGTGTTGAAGTCTGTGCAAGTAGCTATTTGAAGCGACTTCGGACGGGCTATTGCAGGTTGCCCGTAGACAAACGGTCGCCGTGTGGCTGAAGGAAGAAGCGGAAGCATCGTACATGCGTACTTACGTACATAGTCGACGATGTCAGGGTCCAAGCGCCACGCCTACTGGTCGAGCCCTGCAAGAGATCCTCGCCGTACCCATCGGTTCGGTTCTACACGCGGCGAAATAAGCTGCCAGGGGCGTGTTGAAGGAGCCGCAATCCACTTTGATACGAAGTGCAGTGTTGCTACCCGCAAGAACCTTGAACAAGGCGACTAGCCTGGGCTGAACGTCGGTCAGCCCGTATGTCGTCAAAGGCTGCTCCCCAGGAACATGGCTGCAGGTGAAACATGCTTGGACCTGGGTTAAGAAACAGAAGCCCAGCCGAGTCCACTGGTGGCGTTGGGTCTAGCAGAGACGAGGCGCAAACGTAGGTCGTGAGTATCGGACACATGCATCGAGATTGATCGTGGTGTTGGTTTTTCTAGCATGTCGGCGATGCGGAAAGAAGGTGGAGAAAACCGTGCTGGTGACATTAGCGATGTGTGATGTGCAATGAGCGATGGGGTTGGTGGGGGCCTGGTCTTAGCTCAACGATCAGTCCCAACTGATGCGAACGGGAAGAGTCATTGATTTGATTGTACATCTCCGCTGCAGCAACACTTGGTTCATTTTGCCTCCAACCTTCAACACTGCCAAAAGCTTCGCATGTGCAAGTACACTCGGTGCACGTGAAGTGAAGGCTTGGTGGCAAAACCAGCAGTCTTTGGGCCATGACAATCTGGATCGTGTGAGGAATGTTCCCATCCAATGCAATGGCTTGCTACCTCATCAAGATTTGCACTATGCTGCTTGGAATCTTGTTCAGCAAGCCTCCATCCGCAGTTCCTCTCGTGGCTGCGTTGCACGTTGTTTCTCTTCTTCCCCGACGCCGTCCTGGACTTGTACTGGAACCACAGTCCCAGCCATCGTCGATCAGCCTTTACCGAGCGATTAGCCCTCTTTGGTATAGGGGTCCTCTAGCCGCGCCGAGTCTAGCCCTATCCAGCCGACTTGTAACCTCATCGAGCTGGGTTTTGGACTATTAACCTATGATCTAATATCCCATACGAAGCCTGGGTGTGGCCGAGAATCTCACCGCTTCCGATTATGGTTATATGTATGTAAATCGGTTGGGCTTTCCCATGCGCCGCTAGCCGAGGGTCATCGTAGACTGCTCGATACATACTTCAGCTCTGGAACTTCGAGACAACCCGAGCCGACGCTGCCCAAGCTGTGGTTCTGTCCCTCTTCCTATTTTTTGTTCCGAGACCAATCGACTTGCTTGGAGCCCTGGATCTTTGCTATGCGGCGCTCGGGGATTTATCCAGGCGTCCCGTTGCGGCCGTATGGGCGGGTGCACCCTGGCAGCCAGCTCAGGAACAAGGCTGGCATCACCGTATCTCACTAGCCAGCGCCGCCTTTGCCCACATATCTCTCCATGCAGCCAACTTGACAGGTTCGTCCCCACTCGATAAAATCTCCTGGGCATGGTTGTCGTTGGGCGGGGGGCCTCAACTGGCTTTAATCATACTCGCCCTGCGTCGCAACGTTCCTACAATTCAGACTTGAGTGCATTTTCTACCTGAACATGAACAACACAAAATCATCAGCACTGACAAACTTCCTATCTTCAACCTCTCCTTGGAATGGTTGGGATGTTGATAGTGAAGATTATGCACATGCAGAAGATACATCTTGTGTGCACAAAGGGTCGCCAGGAGAGGCACTTCGGCGAATGCATGGATTCTATTTGCAACCATGACACAGGTTTGAAATCCGTGCTGCACCAAATTTTGCATAAATGGGCTTTGGTGGAACAAAACAGTGAGACCAAGGTAGTTTCCATTCGTTGTGTCTAAAAAAAGGGCCATACAGTTATGCTGTTTGTTCGCGTGTGCCGCAAAGGCAGGATGTACTGAAGGAGAATCCTTTTTCACAACAGATCTAGGAACTCTGAAAATATGCGATCATGGTATTTGCAATACGCATAAAAGAGGCTGATACTTTCCAATGGCCGGTTCTCGTTGACTCAATGCTCAGGCACGCAGCCTGCGCCTGTGTCGATACATGCTTTCCATGTTTGTCCACAATCTTCCACGCTAATGAATATATTTTATGAATTTTCTGCCATAATTTCTACTTGCAAAATCCACACAGACTACCATGAATGCTGTGAAGTTGTGGAAAGGTGACTGTTGGGGCATGAAGGCCACGCGGGGAAAGGGTTGGCGGCCCCACTTGGCGCGAAACGTCATCTGTGGCGGCGAAGCCTTGCATCCGAGTATTGGACGAATCCAGAGCTTCTAGTCTTGAGTCCACCAGCACCGCCGTACACCACACGCATACACATAGCCAAACCCGTTGCACACTGAGCTTGACCCAGGTTCACAGACTGCAACGTCCACTATGTCCGAAAAGACCAACACAGACAAGGTCAGTACAAAGCGACACGCAACGCCTGCTTCTTCTTCTCCTCCCCCCCCACTAATGCAATTGTGGCAGCCTCCAGAGAGCCCGACGACTGCGCGTGAGCTCGACTTCGACGACGACAACGACGCCCCAGCTGCCTCTTCCCACGACAACGCGAGCTCTCCACCACCTGCATCCAAGTCACCCAAGCCTGGTGTGCGCTTCAACGACGAGGCGACTGAGATCCCACCGCAAAAGCCCCCACGACCTGTCGACCCCCAGGTCCAGGCGCAAAACACACTCATTGAGGCATTCCCCAATGTCGACAGCA
Source organism: Curvularia verruculosa (assembly GCA_036172615.1). Taxonomy (NCBI): domain Eukaryota; kingdom Fungi; phylum Ascomycota; class Dothideomycetes; order Pleosporales; family Pleosporaceae; genus Curvularia; species Curvularia verruculosa. Next base: position 21,770 of record JAWDHC010000333.1, read on the forward strand.
ATGTGATCAAGGCCGTATTGCTCGCCAGCGGAGGCAAGGTCGAGCCCGCCTTCAATGCGTTACTGAGTACGTGACGATTGCGCTCGGTCCCCAAAGGGCAGATGTACTAAGCCAAGGCAGGCATGTCGGACCCCAACTTCAAGGCGGAGGAAGTGCCTCCGCCACAGCCACCACGCCCTCAACCCCGTAGTCAGCTCGAGCAGGATGAGATCTATGCGCGACAACTGGCTCAACACTACCAGGCCCAGGCCGGCTCAGGCGCTCAACGGCCCCGTGAGCAAGGCAACCGTCAGCGGCCTGGAGAGTCTGAGCGCGAGTACAGCTTCTTTGAAGGTTAGTTTTACGCATACACTGTGTGTCCTGTGTGTTAGTCCTTGTTTCTAACGATGCAAAACTGCAGATGACCTCCCAGAGATTCGCAAGAACATCGAGCAGGGCTTCAAGGAGACACAACAGACAGTGTCCAAATGGATCACCAATTTCGCCAAGAAGCTCGACGGCGAGGTGGAAGAGTATGATAGATATGGCAACCCGCAATACACGGGTAGGACGGGCCCTTCACAGCAGCGACAAAACTTTGGCACGTCCCAGTCGGATCAGATGCACGGTATTCGCAAGTCGGCTGAGCAAAGAAGGTCGGCGGACCACAGCCGTTACGACGCTGACAACAGAGTGATTGGCGACGATTTCGCCAAATTGGAACTACGGGACAACGACAGTAAGCCGCTGTTTCCCGGCATCAATAGCATCGCTCACACATTATAGTGCCCCCACGAACGTCGAGTCGCCCCAACGCCAACCCCGACCTCTTCAAGCCTACACCCGTCTCGCCTCCTCAGAGTGGTCCCGTGGACGAGGTCGACGCTCTGTACCGAAACCCATCACCCAGTAACCCAGCGGGCCAAGGAAAGTCGGGTGGCAAGAAGTGGCAGCCTCTCACATCAGTAGCACCCAACCCAGAGCCTGATGAGCACGATCCATTTAGCCTTGGTGATAGTGACGATGACGAGAAGGACACGAAGAAGCAGGACATCAACCCTGCCGACACTGAGAGGCTGAAGAATGCTGCTCAGAGCAGTGGCGAAGGCCCTCCTTCAGGAAAGTTAAAGCCCGCAGAGAGAAGCGGGAGTGTCAGCCAAAAAGACGCCACTGCGGAGGCATTGATCAAAGAGGCCAAATAAGACGAGACATTTTTCTTTCGCCAGGCGACCATCAGCTTGTGTAACAATTCAGCTCCAATCAAGACTGTGGTGGACACATCTCAATATCTCATATTTACGACCCGTGAGCAAGGCAGAAGTGAACCCACATCATTCCTCCAAGTGAAGACTACAGTGCAAACCTTGTACGCTCTCTTTGTGTCGAGCCATTTTCCTATTTCATTCTTTTATACATGGCGCTCCGGCTGAAGCCGTCATTCCATTCACGTTCAGGTGGCTGGGGTGTACAACTTGCATGTCTCAGTCTGAATCTCCTGGTAGGGAAATCCTCGCGTGGCCCTGATTTCGGCCGACAGTTGGGAACGCGCAATGGTAAAGAATATGGTGAGAATTAACGTCACAAGGACCGTACTCGATGCGCTCTAGCATGTTAAACCTATGTTCTGATGATGAAATTGGCGAAGGCTGAGGCGCAGCAATAAATTCCCCACGTGGGGTATGTAGGAGAAGGATTCTGATTTGACCCACCTTCCACCTTCCACTTCTGTCCTCGCGACGGGAATCGTCGGGCCACCTTTGCATGCATATGCAAATGCAAGATCGATAATCGTTTTTCTTTCTTCAGCCTTGTGACTGTCTAGGCTTCAGCTACATTTTCAGACGCAACACCCGATATACGACTGGTCGTATTTTTTGCACGCCTTCGCGATCCGTATGACAAAAGACGCAATCAACACTATTTGCGTCCTCCATTTGACCTATGTCAGCAATAGCCAAAGCGTATGACCACGCCACTGTGCTCTAGGAACCTGAACCATACCGCCTTCCCTGGAACTTGAGATCGCCCAATGATACCCCAGTAGGCATCAAAGTGGCATCTTACCTCCTACATCTTACGCCTTGCAATACGGAGATACCATGGTGTGAATACTCGTAGTACTTGTATTGGTTACGAAGCCTCCAAAGCTGTAATGTGGCCCCCTGTCAGCTGAGATGTACATACGTCAGACCTGGCCATCCAACATTTATCCCAGTCGGACACCGGCTCCTTTCGCCACCAGTTGGTCACCGAGTTTTAATATCACATGTGGTTCACGCCAAGCGTAAGCAGCCAAACTGATCTCCCTAGATCCGTCTTGGTTACCGCCTAGGACAATTTCCATTTGACGGCAGTGGTCTGCCACACCGCTGCAATGCGGCTGTGGCTTCACGTCTGCCTTGCGCCCTTGCATGAGAATAGCAGTTCCCCGTAACTTTGTGGCTTGACTATGGTTCACCTGATAGCGACGAGCGTACCATTCTAAGAGTCTTCAAGGGTCTTTTGAAGGGAACAGAGTGGATGTGTGTGTGTGTGCTGATATCCTTGAAGAATTGACTATAAAGTCTGTGAGCTCTCGCATTCTTTGTTGCAATATCACAATTCATCTACTCATTCTGTGCACCACATATCATCATCACACCTACTATGGGGTCCGTTACACCAATTCCGTTGCCTACGATCGATGAACCCGAAGAGTATAACAACAACTACATACTCTTCTGGAATAATGTCGGGCTGGAACTCAACCGCCTAACTCACACTGTGGGAGGCCCCTTGACGGGACCGCCTCTCTCTGCCAGAGCTCTGGGCATGCTGCACTTGGCTATCCACGATGCCTACTTTTCTATCTGTCCTCCTACTGAGTTTACCACCTTTCTCTCCCCTGATGCTGAGAATCCCGCGTACCGTCTGCCTAGCCCCAATGGGGCAGACGATGCCCGCCAAGCAGTCGCTGGAGCTGCTCTCAAGATGCTGTCTTCGCTATACATGAAGCCTGCCGACCCCAATACCGGCACCAACATCTCCGACAATGCCTATGCTCAGCTTGCCCTGGTTCTCGAACGAGCAGTCGTAAAGGTACCGGGTGGTGTTGATCGAGAGTCAGTCAGCTTCATGTTTGGTGAGGCTGTCGCCGATGTCTTCTTTGCACTCCTCAACGATCCTCGAGGTGCTTCACAGGAGGGCTACCAGCCTACCCCCGGTCGTTATAAATTCGACGATGAGCCTACTCACCCAGTCGTCCTAGTCCCCGTAGACCCCAACAACCCCAACGGCCCCAAGATGCCTTTCCGCCAGTACCATGCCCCATTCTACGGCATGACAACGAAGCGTTTTGCCACGCAGTCCGAGCACATCCTTGCAGACCCACCGGGTCTCCGTTCTAATGCGGATGAGACTGCTGAGTATGACGACTCTATCCGCGTGGCCATCGCCATGGGAGGTGCCCAGGATCTCAACTCCACCAAGCGTAGCCCATGGCAGACGGCACAAGGTCTGTACTGGGCCTATGATGGGTCAAACCTTGTTGGAACCCCACCGCGATTCTACAATCAGATTGTGCGTCGCATCGCAGTGACTTACAAGAAGGAAGATGACCTTGCCAACAGCGAAGTCAACAATGCTGATTTTGCCCGCCTCTTCGCCCTCGTCAACGTCGCCTGCACAGACGCCGGCATCTTTTCCTGGAAGGAAAAATGGGAGTTTGAATTCTGGCGCCCTTTGTCTGGTGTGCGAGACGATGGCCGTCCAGACCACGGAGATCCTTTCTGGCTTACCCTCGGTGCCCCAGCTACAAACACAAACGACATACCCTTCAAGCCTCCTTTCCCCGCCTACCCATCTGGCCACGCCACCTTTGGCGGTGCTGTATTCCAGATGGTCCGCCGCTACTACAACGGGCGCGTAGGCACCTGGAAGGACGACGAACCAGACAACATTGCCATTGACATGATGATATCCGAGGAGCTCAACGGCGTGAACCGCGACCTGCGCCAGCCCTACGACCCGACTGCCCCCATCGAAGACCAACCAGGTATCGTCCGCACCCGCATCGTGCGTCACTTTGACTCAGCCTGGGAAATGATGTTCGAAAACGCCATTTCTCGCATCTTCCTCGGCGTCCACTGGCGCTTCGATGCCGCCGCCGCTCGGGACATTCTGATCCCCACCAACACAAAGGATGTGTATGCCGTCGACAGCAACGGCGCGACAGTGTTCCAGAATGTAGAGGATGTCAGGTACTCGACCAAGGGCACGCGTGAGGGCCGCGAGGGCCTCTTCCCTATCGGTGGTGTGCCGCTGGGTATCGAGATTGCCGATGAGATTTTTAATAATGGACTTAGGCCCACGCCGCCGGAGCTTCAGCCTATGCCGCAGGATACCCCGGTGCAGAAGCCGGTTCAGGGCATGTGGGACGAGCAAGTGCCGTTGGTTAAGGAGGCGCCGTAGATGGAGAGGTTTTCGGCAGAGTTTACCAGTGACGCTGATGGGCGGTGGAAGGATGTCTGAGTTGGCTGAATGTCTTAATTTGTCAGAATTTTGGGTTTGGTTTAGGATGCTTGCTTGATACTCTGCGATTAATACTCCTATTTTGATATTACATAGATAGAATGCTTTCGGTAGCTGGAATCTGCTGGTTCACTTATCTTTGTGTCCGCGTTTGCATGCTATGAGTGGTTTGCATGTGAGGCTCGAATTGATATCTGACCAAGTATTGTTCAGTAAGGCTTGCTTAGACCTTTTTGGTTTCGCAGGAGGGATGGAAACTGATATATTTGACTCAGTAGCTAGACACATAGCAAATGAAATTAAAAAAAAAACAAAA
>JAWDHC010000334.1:0-26531 GCA_036172615.1 Curvularia verruculosa
CCAATGAAAACATGCCTTTCTCTCTCCTCCGCCTCTTTACCCCAAGTCTCATAGACTGCATTTCCAATACTTTACCGTTCAAGAAAAGAAAGAACAATCGTAAAATAAAAAGGAGATACCCCGTCAAAACCCGCTCGTTGATGCAAAAAAATGTCGAAAACCAAGGAAAAAAAACAATCCGGGCCAAACAAAGCCGAAGCCAAACCCACAAATTAATGCACTTCACTGTGCTCTTCCTTGGGCTTGTACATGATGGTAGTCAAGAACTGTAACAAGAGTTAGTCAGCCTTGGTCATTTGAAAAGAAACACGGATGCATGACAAACATACCTTTTGCTTATATCTTGTTGTAGCACTCGTGGCCAAGATATTGTCCTTGATACTGCTCGTCGCCAGATGGTTCAGCACCGTGTGATTCGGATGGATCAAGACACTGCTGTCGTCTTTCATGGGCGTGGTGCCGTTCAAGATGCTCTTGCCTAGGAAGCCTGGTAGCGTGGGTGGTGTGGGCAAGTTGTTGGTCATTGCATTTGCGCGTGCAAAACGAGACGAATCCTCTGGGGCATCCAGGTCAAGTAGATAGCGGGGAATATTCTGATGATACTTCTTCGTCGGCTCGGGAACAACTGGTTTTGCTGGCTCCGGCAGGGGCGCCTTGATGGCCTGGACGTCGGGCGCAGCTGGGAGAACTTGAGGCGGGTGAGTGCCAGCAGGAGCTTGTTCTTGCATGGGAGTTGTGGTATCTGGGGCGGCCTGTGCATCCGCCGATGGGCTGGCAACAGGCGGCTGCGGCTCCGGGTAGGGAACTTCGATGTAGTTGACGAGGATGTTGGTGTAGTCTACGGCCGTGGGCAGCTTGTCACTGGTGCGCATGTCATTGTCGACAAGAAAAGTGAGATGGTGGGTGCCTGGGGTAACCGAGACATAGGCCGAAAGGGCATCCTTCTTCTTGCTTGGACCATTTCGGTGAAGCTTGTACTTGCGATTCCAGCCTGCAAATGTGCCCGTGACATAGACGCGCTCGCCGGGGCCCTCCCACTCGATGAGGGTTGGGACAGTGGGGCGGCCGGTGCTGGGGCCCTTGAATTCTTCGCCGAGGTCCTCATCGTCGGCCGTGGTGGTGCTGAGCATCGAAGAGCGGCGTGGAAGCATGCCCTCGGCCTCGTTCTCGTGGATAGGGCTCCATATTTCCTCGGCGGATATGATGGGCGAACCGGGCGTGTGGACTTCTTCTTCTATGGGCAGCGGCAGACGGGGCGGACGGCTGAATTGGGACGAAGGGATGAGGTAGTCTTGCGAGGCATCGGCGGGGTCTATGAGGGTCACGAGCTCAGCCTCGTCCTGCTGCGGTGCGGGCACATCGACGGGCTGTGTTGGCGAGGGCTCGTGTGGGGGCTGGGGCTCTTGTTGCGGTGGTTGTTGCTGTTGTTGTTGTTGCTCTTGCTGTGGTAGTGGTGGTGGTGGTGGCTGCTGGACTGGCATTGGCACTGGCACCGTGACTGGTGCCTGCGGCGGGGTGGTGTTTGTGGTGGACGAGGGGGTATTGCGGGGGGATTTGTCCTTGTCCTTATCTCTGTCCCTGTCCTTGTCGCGGTGGTGGCCCTTGTGGCTGCTTTGCTCGTTGCCCATGGCGTTGTTGGGGCTTTGGCCGTAGCTGTTGTTATTGTTGTTGTTGTTGGTGGTGGTGTTGGTGTGGTGGTGGGAAGCGTGCCGGTGGAAGTGGTCCTGGGCGGCTTGCCGCAGCTGCGTGGCCACGGCCTTTGTGCTAGTTCCTATTGTCTGCGCCCTCCCTCGCGAGTGCGGGCGGGCAGACGAGGGCTGGCTTTCGACGTTTTCGAGACTCACGGACGGGGCGGCGGGAGCTTTTGCGGCGCTCAGAGCCTGGATCGACTCTCGCCGTCGCGCCGAGTGGTAGTTGCTGTGCGGGGGATGGAGGCCGCGCTCCGACGAGTGGTTGCCATGTGATGTCGTCACGCCCGAGGGCGACTGCGGGTTGGACGCGGGCGTCGTCGAGCGTGAGTTCTGGTTGCCCATGTCGTCGCCCGGGCTCAAGTCCTGTACGTATGTATGTATGTCGGTATGTATGTATGTACATGGAACGAGGGCGGACCACCAGCCCAGCCTGAAGCTATCGTATCGCGCCCGGCCTTGCTTGGGCGACTGGCCTGCAGCCGGCACCCCCAGCACAGGGATCAACATTTGCTGCGCTGCGTCAATCGCCGATAGCTCTCCGCTCCAGCCAATGGCGCCCCCGCTGCCCTGTGCCTACATACATACGTACATGTACGTACATGTCCGTCTATGTACATACATAGGCACCGTACTTACATCCTGCAAACCACCACACCAACACCTCGACTCCTCGCGTGCCGCCACCATGGACGCGGCCACCGCCTTGTCCATTGCCCAACGTGTCTTTGTGCACTTGGCTCGCTTGGCGTGGTGGCCTATCGCCAAGCTCATCCACATCTCAATCCTCCTCTTGCGCCCGTTTTATGTCATCATTGCCTTTGCCCTGCTTCCCTTTATCCATCTTGCCCAGGCATTCGTCCGGCTCTTGTCACTTCCGTTTAGTGTAAAGTGGCTCGAGCAGATTGAGGTAAACCATTGATTCTGGTCTCACTACCCAGTCTTCACGCTAAATGCATCCAGACCTTGTACGTCTTCCTCGGAATCGCTAGCCTCATAGGATGCATCACCGGCGTCACCCTCTTTGCCATATTCAAATTCTTATCCTCTACACTCCGAATTGATGCCCCCATTGTCCCTGAAAAGCACGCCGAGATGCGAACCGCTGCCGAGTATCGGGCTGCTCGCCGTACCAAAAAGGAAGAGGCTGTCCACTCCCCGCCAAGTCCCACTCCTGTTGTGCTGAAAAAGCCCACTGGACCGCGTAGGCGAGGGCTTCTCTCCCAGGCCATCATCGAAGAGGAGGATTCTGACTTTTGAGCACCCTTCCATTGGACTAGTCGGTAGTTTTTGACGCCCCGGAGTCGAGCACCAAGGTAGAATGCCCAGAATCTCTCGCCTGCCATGTTGCTGAATGAGCGCTGGGCCTCCGACTTGACTCGATCACCATGCTGCCTTCGTCCAACTCCAGCTTGTCCAGGCATCCTTCAGCTATCATGTTTGCGTCCAGGGCATTCAGTTCCTGGGATATTGCCGACAACACGGATTTTCTCCTCAATGTGCAAGGTCTCGAACGTGGAGAGTCATGGTCAGGGACTGCCGTTGAGCTGCATGCCGACTTTGTTAACCGATTCCTTCCACGGTGCATTTGCTGCCAGTCACTCACACCGAAGGTTTGCACTTGTGCTTTTCAGCAGTAGTTACAGTGAGCCAATGAAGCACGACAGCTGCCCAGGTGACTATGTATCTGTTGTTAGCGAGGGTGACTGCATGCGTCACAACACTAGCAGGTGCAGTGTTGGTAAATCCTCGTACCGTCAAATATGCAGATGATGAGGCACAGCTACCATTGCACGTGTGAGCACACCTCGTGTCATTTCTTGCCCCAGCTTGACTCACAAAGGCCGGCATATGTCCCTGGAGAACGCATAGTGCGGTAAGGTTACCAGCAGCGGGTAGGACGACTAGGACACATCCGATCAATGTCTTCCACAGCAATCTCTCCACCCTGCGTATTATGACTTGGTTTGTCGGATGGAGGTCAATGGGTTCTTCTAGTCTTGCTCGTCTACACACGTTGGCAACTGTTCTCGCCAGTCGACTCGCCAAGCCTGCTTCAGAACATTGGCTTTCTCGTACCAAGGGACTCAGAAAGTATACGAAGACAAGCGTGAGGAAGACGTTGATGACAATATCGCATACAAGCAAGGGTATACCGGCATATGGTTGTAGGCCGATGTGGCAAATTCCGTCTTCTTCGGAGATTGAAGTGAAGGGTGCGACGGACCCAGCCACAGCAATGGCCCCGAGAGTGACGACAATGGTAATTGTGCTGAATAGCCACAAGTAGTCACCAAGCCGGGACCGGTATGGCGCTCTTAGGATATGAAGACGCTCGACAAGAAAGAGGTACCTAGTTGCAGCAGCGTGAGTGGGCATGCGTGTATCCACCATTAAAAGCAGCCGACGCTGTGCGTGCAACCTACAGGCTCACTTTGCCGGCTGTGTAGAAGAGCAGGCAGAGCCGTATGGTGGCCTCACAGGTCTGGGGTGTTGTAGCGCCGAAACCATTATAAACAATTGCAGCTGAGATGTTGAAAGTAATGGCAGAGACATAGTCGATGAAGACGTAAACATGTGTTGGTGTCATTTGCCTCTGGAGTGCATGGTTGAACTGGTGTACCCGATATCTTATGCTGTGTCAATGGCGGCTACCATAGGGAGAGTGCACTCGGAAGCGATGCGAACCGAGCAACCCGCATAGTAGGCAGACACAGAGCTTGGAGATGAGTGCGAGCGAGACTCGTAACCTGTCCGGCTTGCCATGGCAGAGAGAGGGCTGAAGCGAGTCGAATTGGTGATGAGGCATAGGCACCGGAGATGCAAAAGTGAAGGGAAACACGCAATTTGTGGTGATGGCAATGAAATGGTTCATGCAGGAGACTAAGATTGCATAGGTTGGCTAGGAGAGTAGGTCATGATAAGTCGTCATAGGTGTTTATGGTGTGTATGGAGGATGGAGGATGGAGGATAGAGGATGGAGGATAGAGGATAGAGGATGGAGGATAGAGGATAGAGGATAGAGGATGGCCATTGGCTCTGGTGCTGTGATGTGGTGGAAGTTGCGGTTACAGGCACAGTGATGGTTCTTGCCCGGAAGCCAAGAGGGCATGTACGGTATACTAGCACACCTCGACAAGGGTGCAGCACGTGACCTACCGTCAGGGCAACAGCGGTCGCAACCAAAAGTGCAAAAGCCGACCTTAAGAGAGCTCGGACACGAACTGCAGTAGCAGAGGTTTAGCGAGATGTTGCGGTCAAGAATTCACCATGGCACGTGGGTATGCCAGTCACACACACTGGTGATGGGCGAGTTGGTAATTGCGGTTAGCGATAGCGATGATCGTGAGCTGGCCAAGTGTAAAGTGGACGATGCCCAGCTTGTCTCTGGTGCTGGTACTACGTCATGGGCCTTGGCTTGAGTCCATGCTGACTGTCAAGATAACGCAAGACGAGAAAAGACAAGACAAGACAAGGCAAGAAACAACGGCCAGGGCGTGACATGGCAGAAAAAAAAAAGCGGCGCAATCTTCCACAATGCCCATATCAACGGGCGTGCGCTTGGGCTACGCAAGGCTACGCAGGGCTAATAGTGGTGGGTCAAGCCAGTTCAGGGTCGAGCAGCCACCGTGACAGTCGGGTCCAACTAAACAAACGGTAGCACGCCATTCGTCGGCCAGCCTGCCGCGCGTGTTGGAACAGAAGAGGAAAACAGCGCGAGGCAGCCTGTTGGCTTGGAGTTGCTGCACCATCTCGTCATGGGCGGGGTGTTGGACTTGGAGTGCTAACGCTACCAGCCGTGCAGCAACAAGAGGGCCACGACATGGCCGCGCAAGCCGACAGCTTAGTCTAAGTCTACAGTGCGTACATGATCCGAGGTGCGTATGAATAGTATAGCATGGTATGGTAGGGTGTGGTGTGGTGTGGCGCAGAACGATGTGGTGTGGTGAGATGTCGAGAGTCGTCGTGTAGGCGGTTCGCATCTTCACCACCCCCCTGAACCCTGGCGCCGCTGCATTAACCGAGATTGGCGTCTGGCTCGAGCACAGCCTCGCTCCCTCGCAAACCTGCCGCCCTCAGCTTTATTGCGCCCGCGCTGCCTCTTCTCTCTTTTTATTTTTTTCTCCCGACCGGCACTAGACGCTCGCCCATGCTCGACCTGGCCCTCTGTTGAAATTTCGTCGTCTCTGCTTCCCTTTGCCTTCGTCCTCGCCCTCGCCCTCGACCGCACGCCTCGCTCCGCCCTCGGCCTCTGCCCTGTCGATCACCGTTCCCGCGGAAAAGGAGATCTGCTCACGACGACGACGACGACCAACAACAACAACAGTAATAACAAAAAACACCACCAACCATGCGGAGAGGCGTCACCATATTCTTGCTCGTCACCATCCTGGTCCTGGGTTTTGCTGTGCACAGCGTCTGGACGTTGCTTGGCCTTTTGCTCGCAACTGGCCGCGAGGACGCCATTCTTCGCGGAGAGTTGCCTGCGCCCAACTCAAGCGCAATCGACAACACTCCCCAGGTGGTCCCCAAGATTATCCACCAGACGTACATTAACGAGAGCATTCCCGCGCACTGGAAGGGCCCCCAGCAAAGCTGCCTCGATCTCCATCCCGACTACGAGTACAAGGTACGAGACGCAAACCCGCAAACCCCTCTGCGTGCGCTTGCTGACCCAACATAGCTCTGGACAGACAAGAAGTCGCGCGAGTTCATTGCCGCCGAATACCCATGGTTTCTTGAGACTTTTGATGGCTATCCTTATCCCATTCAGCGCGCCGATGCGATCCGCTACTTTGTCCTCCACCACTTTGGTGGAATCTACATCGACTTGGACGACGTGGGTTCACCCTCCCAACATGGACAACACACCACTAACCAATCCATAGGGATGCAACCGCAGCCTCGACCCGCTCCTCGCCTACCCCGCCTGGGTCCGCCGTACCATTCCCACGGGAATCTCAAATGACGTGATGGGCGCAGTCCCCCGCCATCCCTTCTTCCTCAAGGCAATTGATTCCCTAACCGACTACAACCGTCGCTGGCCTTTGCCCTACATTACCGTCATGGCCTCTACTGGACCCCTCTTCCTCAGTTTGGTTTGGAAACACTACAACAATGCCGGCCCTGTCGGAGACGAGCGCGTGCGCATCATCTTTCCCGACGAGTACAACAACCACCCGTGGAGCTTCTTCACCCATCACCTCGGAAACAGCTGGCACAGGACTGACGTCAAGATCATCTTCTGGCTCGGCAATCACTGGCTGCTTGTCACCATTCTTGGTTTCATTGCCGGCTTCACCCTCCTTGGCATGGTCTACAGGTTTATTGTCAACAGCAAGCGATCATCCGGCCCCGGTTCCCCCAAGATTCGCTTCTTGAACCCAAGAATGCCTTTTTACCGTCGCATCAGTCAGAAGAGTTTCGAGCTCGACGACCGACACGAGGTCTAATCGGTCCTCTTGCCTACTTTTGCTTGATTTCCAGCGTCATGTCCCGCATTACCCGTCCCGCATTTTCTGGCGTTTCCCCCACCCATTGCTGTCGCCCTGTATCTTCAATTCGCTAGTAGACCTTTTTTTTAATCTTCGTTCCCTCTATTTACATCAGGGCAGTGTTCCCTTGTAGCATGTTTTAACTGTTTTTAAAGAGGGGACGCGTGGCGTGTTGGCATGTATGAAACGGTTGGGCTACCATCGTTGTCGAAAAAGCACCTTTTGGATGAGCATGATAGAGGCCCAGTTGGAGCCGGCCTTGGAGGCACCATGGAAGAAAGTCTTAGACTTTGATTTGGCTACACTAGCACATGGGGCTAGATGAAGAAACACAACTTATGATAATACCAATTGTCCGCCACGACTTGTGGCTATGAGATTCTTACTCGCAAATCCAGACACGTGACAGTGATCGTCAGGAGGATCCCTCGAGCTAGGGCATTCTCGGATGGATGCAGATGGATGCGGTGACAAGGGACGTCCGCATAAGCTCCGCGGCTTGTTCCTGATTTGTCGGCTGGTTTGCCTTGTTTGGCAGTCCGTACTTTTACCAACAAACTGCAAAGCCAATATTGCCTATCGCCTTCCAGTATTTACTTACCTAGTTCTATCTATATCTTTCGTTCCTGGATACAGAAAACATGCGCCGGTTCAAAGCTAGCGTCCCGGCGATTACGCAAAGGGTAGTGACGCAGACCCGCCACTTCCGTAACAGTGACAGCCCTTCCGTCATCGTCCCGGCCCTACCACATCGAGCGACCATTCAACTTTAAGGCTCAGTTATGTTGGAAACACCATCAATGCCCTAGACCTCTGGGAAGCCGATAGCCGTTCTCTAGTTTCATGTAGTACCTGCTTTCATGTGGCAATTGATTGACACATGTGCTTTGTTCGCTCTTATATTTTGCAAGAGACGCGGCCTGGCTACTTTGCTTCTCCATCGCCTTGACACCATACGCCCTGAAAAAAACAAAACCGCACTTCATCACAAATAAACACTTACAATGGTTGGAGTCACAGTTCCATTGCGTGAAGGCGCAGAACTTGTTGGCGAGCATGGATACCGATACTTACTTGTCAAACCCCTCGGTCAAGCCAATGTGTGGGTTGCCGTAGACGCAGCGACACAAGAAAAGATATTCATCGTCAAGCAACCCAGCGATGATGACGTCGGTTACGGCTGGCCCCGATTTCAGCATGAGATGATCATGCACGAGTTTCTCAAGGATATCCCAACTATTCGCCAGCAAGTCGATCGCATCCCCCCTCTGTCGAGATCCGATCCGCCGCGTATCGTCCTGGAAATCCTGCAGTCTACATTGTGGGATGCACGACGGAAGCGCCAGTTCAGCGATGTCGAGATCAAGGGCATTATGCGCTCGGCACTACTGGGCTTGCGGGATGTGCACCAACGGGATTTGGTGTATGCAGGTTCGTAGCTATGTCACCTATCCATTCCATTCCCATTTAACAACTCTCAGACTTGAAAATGCAAAATATCCTCCTCAACGGCTTCGAGGAAACGCCCAACCAGAGCGCCGTCGTCGGCGACAACCGCATCACCACCAAGCTCGGCGACCTAGGCATCGTCATGGAGCCCGCCAAAGGCCTCGTCCAACCCATCATCTACCGCGCGCCCGAAGTCTACTTCCGCAACGAAATCAGCTCTGCCGCCGACATTTGGTCTTGGGGCCTCATCTACTGCCAGCTTCTCGAAGCCCAAGCCTCCTTCACAAAGTATGGTCTCTACGACGAGCTCCTCCAAGGCAACCAGGTCCAAAAAGAACGCTCCGTCGAGCGCGCCATCGCCCACGACTTTGGCCTTGACGCTCTAGCCTACTACCACGGCTGCCATCTCCCCTACCACGACCACGCCCACCCAGAAGGCCAGCATTGGGACGCTCTCATCCAAAAGGGCGTCGCGGAAAAGGAAATCCAGTTCTTGCGCTGGGTCCTTAACCCGGTGCCTACCGATCGTCCTACCGCACAAGATATCTTGCAGTCTGGATGGTTTACAGAAGACGCAGAGGCGACGGAGCGCATTGCGGATACGCTCAAGTCGCGTGTGGAAGAGTCGAGACGGAGGAATTTGACGAGGAAATACAGTGAGCCGCTGTTATCCAAGAATAGTTTGGATGTGAAGCAACCGGCGGTACAGGGGCCAAGCGACGCTATGGCGTATACCGAGTTGCAGAATGGGAATCAAAAGTCGGCTGAACTCCAGCCTGTGCCGTTTCAACCAGTCGAAACGTCATATCTGGGATTCAATCGTCCTGCGGGAGCTCCGCGAGCGAGGACGCAGGCTCCGGCTAGGGGTACGTTTATGGATTATGGCGCATTTATGAAATAAAGGGTCTTTTGTTTTATATGGTGTTTTTTTTAAGGATCTATGTGGGAGGTTATGTATGGAAAGGAACAACGAATTCGATGATTGATGGCGTCTGATCGATACTATCTTAGGACCTTGGGGCGGATACACAGAACTGACCATCGCTCTGGCTTTTGCTGTTTCTCCCAAGCAACGGTTTCATTTGGAGAGCTTATGATTCGGTCGAGTGTGTAGCGATCGATCTTATTACGAACTGTTAAGCTTATAATGAAATCTAGGATACAAACGCTGATTCAAAGTACGAAATAGAGTATTGCCAAACTAAATAATATGTTTCAAGGCCTCGATACATAGCAGACACGCAAAAAGGGCAGTTATAAGCACTGCCTAATTCGAAGCTCAGTGTCTATGCTACTCAGTATCGCCGCAGTCCTCCCTTCCAAGCCGTTCATTCACTAACCAGGAACCTGATGAAAATCTGCAAAAGGCCGTCGATGGTCCTAGAAAATCTGGTACATGGAGGTGAGATGCCAGGCTGATTTTTTCGTGCCTCTCACTTCACGCGTATCTAGTCGACGGCTAGGAGCATGCAGAGAATGAGAAGCATGTGCATGTGGATGAGTTTTCCTCTATTCTTTGTGTCATGATGAGGGTAGGCAGTTTAGATTTTGTGGTGTTTTGTTTTCGATCTATTTATACCGATACAAATGGGTATTCAAGTGCTTTCTATAGTCCTCGCTAGGTGTTGGTCTTGATTGTTTAAGTACAATGATGAACGCTATTCATAGTATGTATAATACGGCTTAATTAGACTGGAATGCGGTGGTGTATCGTTGGTAGAAGCTCAGCTGCATGCCACTGGGCCACAACGACCGAAAAGGTGCGAGTAATCAGCAGAAAGCTGATTACTTGTATGGAACAATATATATTCGTCAAACTGGACCAAGGTCTGACAATCGACACGTGACTAGACTGTAGGTATATATATTGGGATTTCTTTTCCGAGTACATAGGCTACCTTGTTCACTCAATCAATTACTGCCAATTACTACTCGACTACCTGATTGCGGGTTGTCCCCTTGATCTTCTTGTCGTGCGACCATCTACAGTATCACAATGCATCGAGGCCTTTGCTGCTGTGTATTATATACATGAATAGCATCCTGTGTTGCAATAGCATAAATCATGCGGTAAGGCAGTGTGGAGGCTGATGCAGGCCTAGCAGGCGTGGATGCATGGCTGTTAGCGGGTGGAGGTATTGATATGACTGGTGATGGCGATGGCGCACTTGTGGTAAGCGGTGGATCTATGGAAGAATATGACGTGGGAGATTTCGAGAGCATGACGGGCTCAGGTAAAAACGGAATCTCGTCGTTCATATTGGATGTGTCAATGGTAATGTGCTTCGTTGCGGGAGTGGTTTGACGCAGAATGTAACACACTGGCGAACAACGCACAGCAACCGGAGGTTTGTTCAACCCCGCCCAGGTGTAGATATAAACAGGAACGTTCACTGCTCGCTTTGACTCACCGATAGAGGGATTCAACGTCTTGTACTGGCCTGCTGGTGTGGTACGACGTAGGGTGTAGTATACTGGCGAACAACACACAGCTACTGGAGGCTTGTTGAATCCCGCCCGAGTGTAGATGTAGATAGTGTTGTTAATGTCCTCTGCAGGCTTTGTATCATCGACAGACACATGTAGCGCCTTGTACTGGCTTGTTGGAGTGAATAGTAAGCTTCCGTCATGAGCCAATATGAGACGCCGGTAGCCTTTAGAGGCTCCAGTGGAGGAAAGCCTCAAAATATCACATAGCAAGATCAAGGAATAGACTATTAGCTAGTACGACTATAGATCACTCACATGCTTGGCTTGTTTAGCATGATGCCGACCGCTTGCCATGATAGTTGAAGGTTTATGGACAGCAAGGTCACCGTGAGGCGTGGGCACTTGCGAGTGGCCATTGTGAGGACTATGGCGGTAATTGTGATCTCCTACTTTGGGACAGACGTATTGAGGATGCTATGGCGCTGGAGATATTTGTAGTAATGCATCGAAAGCGATGGCCGTAGCTCTGTCGTACTGACGGGGGTCTTATTGGAGGTTAAGAGTGATCGATTCTTTCTATGGGTGGTTAACTAGGGGCTTGCAGCTCATCTGGCTGTGGCGTTTCAGGCGGCTACTTAACAAAGTAGATCACTATGGACATTGATGCTAGTTTACGCAAAGACATTCACAATGCATACTTAAGTTTTGCCGAGGTAAAGGCTAGGATGAATCAAAGTCAGAATGGTTGACCGGGATGACGATGATGCCGGTTTCGATAACGACCAACCTCGACAGCCTGCCTGCGAACGCCCTATATCATCTTGTAACTGATGCCTTTTGCGCAATTTAGCAGCCTCGGCTACAACCGCAGCCGGTTTCAGACCTCACTTCATCAACATTATACCCGCTCTCGAGCGCAACACGACCAATCAATTCCTACTACAAGGTTATGTCTTCTACCTGCGGCAATTAAGTGATTAAAATTTCAATGTCTGCAGAAAGATACGAGATGTTGAGGGCAGTGCTAACATGGCATACCTTGAAAAATGTGCCACTGTATCTACAAAAGTCATTGTATTCGCCAGGCCGACCTGTAAAAATCAAGGGGATAACCCACAATCAGGTAGTCGAGTAGCAATCGCCAGTAATTGATTGAGGGAGCAAGGTAGCCTATCTACTCGGAAAAGAAATCCCAACATATGACTACAGTCTAGTCACGTGCCGATATACCACAAAATGGAAAAGGAATAATGAATTACATGACTGATGGTGTGTAGGATCAATACTATCTTAGGACCTTGGGGCGGATACACGAAGCTGACCATCGCTTTGACTCGTCGATTTCAATCAAGTACTCTTCTTCGCCCGCCTCCTCCCACGGACCTGGTCATCTCACGACCAGGAGAGCCTGTTGGTATGCGGCCCCTGGGCAGCGGAGCCAGAGGCATGTTGTCGCTGTTGCCGTTGTTGCTGCTGTGGCTGCTGCTGCTCGAGTACCTCGGTGGCCACGCTCAAGGCGGCGGTCCACCGAGGACACTCATGCCTCTTGTGGTCGCCTTTGCAACTAAATCGATATTGTTAGCATATCCAAGTATCCATGTGAGCATGAGAAGGGATGTTGAACATACTGCCAGCAGGTGATGGGCCTGTTGGGCCCCTTTCCCCCCCCCCTTCCTCCTCGACCTCTTCGGTCTCCTCGGCCTCGCTTTCTCCGTACACAGACATGTTACTACTCTATTCAGATTTGAGGCAGTTTAAGGTACTTACAATGCCGCTGCGTTCATTGATGTAGACTATAGTGTTGATTAGCTATACAGATCAAGAAAGATAGTGTGAACAGGAGAGAGAATAAGCAAGTGAAGTAGCAATATAGCAACGAAAAGAAGAAACAACGAATAGATTACTCAGAGATGACGGCAGGTACTTACTGTCTACCATTTTATTGTTGTTGTTGCTCCTGTGGCAGGCGATTCAAGATCGCCTGCCACAGCTCCCCGGCGTATACCGGGGACTCCAACTTCTTGTGTGGCCTGCCACACCTGATGCTGTTAGCAATCAGTAGCAATATGAGCGTGAATGGACTTACTTTAAACAACGTATGGGCTTGCGCCCACCGCATCCTCCATGGCCGTCACGGCCATGCCCACAACCACCACTAGACTCTGCCTTGTTCACAAATTAGCTCTTCGTTCAGTTCGAAGTCAGTGCAAAGGGTACTTACGATGCCAGTGTAAAATTACGCTAGAGCGCTTGGCAATTTGTGACTTGGAGTGTATGCGAGGACTTCTTGTCATGCTGAGGGTGAGAGGAGATATCCTCGGCTCAGCTGCTAGAGGCTGTTGGCATCCGGAAAAAGCGCGATAGGATTATGTGGTGGGCGAATGTGGGGGGGGTCAGATTTGTATACTCGTCAGCTGCGCACGGGCTTGTCATATGAACGAGCCTAGGCTGTCAAGGTGAAAAGCGCAGTGAAGGCTGGAGTGGCGAAAAGCGCAGTGAAGCCGTTTTTTTTTAGCATAATCACCATCTCGAAAAGAGGGTGACCTAAGAGTTTCAGTCGGATTAGAGATATACTATGGGCTAACACGACTCACCACGTGCTCTACGCACTCCCCCTGAGCGAACGCTCGCAAGTCTCGGGCTGCTAAGGATCTTAGTGAATTCAACTGCTATATCAGTGTCTGGACAATTTCTCTCTCGTTCTCCAGACAAATACAAGATGCCCACTGGTACGTATGCTTTATCCACACAGCATTATTCGTACAAACGGCTGGCAGGTACTACAGTTGACGTTTATCATTACTGCTACGGCAGGACTGTGAGTACTCTCTCGTATCGAATTTTAACTAAGCAAAGATTTGATTTATCTGTTATTAGCGAAAGATTCTGCAAGGAAGCTTTGAAATAAGTGCTTTGCTGGACATTGAGAGGAAACGAGGTTTCAAGTTTGGGTATTGAGGTAAAATTTTGAGTATTCGCTTCACCAGCCCTGTCCAACAGACTATCTGAGCTATCAAAGAAAAGCCTGCTTCATGCTCATAGATGTTGTTTCCCCAGAATTCTAGGTACTGGCATGTAGCGCATACTGTAGAGCCTTCGGTACAGTGTTTTTTATAGAGCTGTATATTGTGCGGTAAGCAGGATCGATCTCGAAAGATCAACGAGTAACTCGCAATCATGATAGTACGTTGTGAAAAATACGACAACTTTTATAGATACAGTGATACAATTAAGAAGAAAAAGAGAAGTTTTAATAGCAATCACTTGTGGCATCTTGAGCCATGGTGTTTCTCTACCGTGAAAAGAAATCATATAGTCTACTCCAAGTATGATTACTGAATATTATATCATACGATTCTTGGTCCTCACAAATGGACTTTGCGGACAAGAATTGGGAAAGTGTTTTAAGGGCATTCCATTACCCTCCCACCCGGCTAAAAGAACATACCGGGGCCGGGAAATGTCTTCTGCAGTGGTGGATTGACTTAGGCCTACAAAGTAAGAAAGCCTCAATCTTTTTGAATAGTTTGCGATGACTTTGGTGCACTGTGGTGTATACGCAATCCTGATATTTTTCAGCTGGGTGGCAGCCAAGCCCCCAGTACAGCTAAGAAAAGAACCACCAAAAAAACTCCGAAACCCCCTTCTAACGAAAAGAAAACGAAAAAAAAACAGGCACAATCATACCCACATCCTCATAGGTGCCGGAAACATGCCACTGTGCCGCGGTCAGGCAGTGTATGTCGGCAGGACACTGTGTGGGACATAGTGCCCCCGCCTGACACGACACTGGGCAGTTTGCGCCAGCGACACAGTGGCACTGTTGGGCCCAACGGCAGATTGTGGTGGGGCGATTGTCGCCCCAAGGACAGTGTAGATGAGTGCATGTTGCACTCAAAGGACATTGAGCCCCAGCCAGGCACGGGCGAGAAGCGGGACAGTGGGCGCCGATCACGCATAGACGGAAGGCGGGACAATTTATCGCGGCAGTGTAATTCAGGGCGGGCGGGTGGCGGCTGTTATTGTTGCTGCTGTTGCTGCTGCTAGTTCAGCTCGTTGGCTGCCGTCAGGATGGCTGCAGCACACTGGCGGCACCGGCGGCGCGGTTGGTCAAAACCGCAGCTAAAAGAGTGTTGTTGGCAAGAAATTAACGATGCGAATGTGAAATGGCACTGAACTTACAACAAGCAGTTGATGGGACCAGCGTTTCCTTGCTCTCATTCTCGATCTCCTCACCCTCGCTACACATAGACAAGTTAGCTCTTCATTTCGTCAATACAACGAGCGTACTTACTCCTCTATTGTGGTGATAATGGCGATATTGTCGTGTTGGCGGCGGCAGCGGCAGTGGTGGTGGTGGTGGTGGTGGTGGTCGCGAATGTGGATTGCAGCACCTGTTTGTTATTTGAATCAAAAGTGTGCTGTGACGAATACAGGTCGCTCAGAGAGATGTAAGCACTAGTAGACCTTTTTGCTTAAAGAGACATGAGAAATGGGCCAGCAACTTTTGATGTACCAGGCAATTGCACTAAGACTCTTGGCAACATGTGACCTATGAGAATGCTCGAACACCCACAGAACACGTGTGAAATGAAGCATGAGGAAGGCGCAACAGGGGCTGACCCACGGTCAACAAACAAACGTATTTGATAAGACACCAGTGGCATCAGGTGTTATTCAAAGGCTGCAAACAGGAAACTGGATGACTGATTGTATTGCTAGGGATCACTATTGTATTGGAGGTCTCTCAGAGCATGGAGGTTAGTTGTAAGGTAAATTGACTAAGGTGTACAGGTCAGGCTACAGTTGTACCTGCTCTGTAATCATGTGATTGCATGTATAAATGGGGATGCACTATGGAAAGGTCTTTGAAGTCAATCTGAGTAGACAATTTCTTCGTCATTATCTTCGAGGTCGTAGTAGGACTTTTGTACAGGATGTGGCTGCAGCTAGGGTTGGCTTTGTCGCGTAGAGGTATTTGCCTGCAGATTACTGTAGAGTATCTGCAGGCAGTTTATTGAGATTGTAGTTTTTCAAGCTAGGAGTTTAATCATTGTCTCGATAATCAATGCGTAGTGACTGCAAGTGCCGGTCACATCTGGGTGTAGCACGCGTGTATCTCCTGGGGGGCAGTCGACTTCATCGTTAAACCAAAGCTGCTGTCGACTTGGTTATTCAGCTATGATAGCTCCGGATAATTACCGGACCGAGGATTGCAGACTAGAGTAGTATACATGAGAATGTGCGAAAAGGGTCTTTGAACGGCAAGTGTGCCAAGTCTGACCTTACCCAATCGGGTATGGTGCCTTCAACGTCGTTCGAGCGGGCTTCCAGCCCATGATTGTCAGAGTTGAGAAATCCACCATATTTCAAGGCTTTTTTTGGTGGTTTATGGTCAAGAAACGAAAGAGAATTGATAATTGTACCGGGTGTTGTCAAGATAATCTCATAATGATATTTGAAGCCATGATCATATGGCCCATCATTACATAGCTCGAATTCGATTGAGAATCAACAATTGACTATAAAAGTCAAATGGAAATAAATACATTATTCTTCATAATCATAATTCTACTTCCAGTACTGGCCCTTACCCATCTTGCGGCCCTTGACGTCGGCTTGCTTCAGAACGAAAACGCCCCTATCAATGGTGTTGACAACAACGAAGCCAGACTCAAACGTGTAAGCAGACCAAGTTCCACCGTTCCAGAGAGCGTCACCGCCGCCGGGTTTGGCATCGTCTCCAGGGAAGACATCAAAGTAAGCGATTTCCTTAACCTTAGAGCCGTCGGGGTGGCGAGGGATGGAAGATACGTCCAAGATCCTCAAACCCGCCTGGTAGTTGGATTGGTAACTCAAGCCGTTATAAACGTATTGATTGTGATCAACCGATCTCGTCGTAGTCTTGTACATGCCGCTGATGAAAGGCTTTTCGAGGTTCTGGATATCCACAATATAGGTCACCGCGAACCCGTCCTTTGCAGGCGAATCGGGAGCCGTACGGTTAGGATCAATTTGTCCCTCGTCTAGCTCATCATCCATGACGATATGGGTCTGCCAGAAGGGGTCGGTGACCCATCCTTGGTGAGTGTACGAGGCACCAACGTAGGGCGTACGGGAGATGATCTTTCCAGCATTACCCATTCCTTTCTTGTTGGTGACATCGTAGATGGTCAGGGTGTCCTCGTTGTAGCCGTAGCAAATGTCACGGCCGTAATATTTCTTGTCTGGAAAATTTTCAGTGATCTGTAGAAAGCATCTGTTATTTTGATAAACTCACGAGGTCCCCTGTACACAATACACTGCAAATCATGGCAGTATCCGTCCTGTCCACTGCATCCTTCGACGTAGGGTTTGGTTGGGTCGTCGAGGTTGATGTACATGGGGCCACCAGCGCAAGTGTCGTTGCGACCAGGGCGACCACCAGCACCGCAAGCAACGGCGTAATTCTTCTCCTGGTTACCGATGACGGTGTGCGTTCGTCCTTTAATACCCTGGTTAATATCTACCAGGGCGACGTCCTTGACCTTGTCAAAGGTGTAGGGCTTCTTGGGCGACAGCTTGAGCAGCTTCTTCAAATCAAAGACTTGAACATGGTGTCCGACACCCTCTGATCCGATGATAAGAGAGTCACCAACGACCTTCATTTCGCGCCAGATGACCGAGTCATTCTGGGCTGGAAGACGACCAAGATACTCGAGTTTACCGTCCCTGGTAACTTCAGAAAAGGAAGCGCCATAGGTTTGGCCAATAGCAATCTTTTAAGAAGTTAGTACAGCATGAACTTTGATTTAGACCAGTCGAATAGGGCATTAATAGCGCCCGTGGTGGTGGTGGTGTTGGTGGTATTGGTAGTGGTGGTGTGGCTGATATCACGTGACGCCATGTGTTTCCAGCCACACAATCCGTTCCGAAACATAAAAGAACACTCACATATTCGCGGCCCGACTTGCTAGTCCAACCCCAGGAGCCGGAGCCTTCTCCAATCGCATCGCCGAGGTCGGCGTGCGTCTTGAAGTCGTACATGTCCATGTTTTTGCACTTGTAGGTCTGGTCGGCATCACCCTTGACGGCCTCAACGCGTCCGTTCTGGCACTTCAGAACACCCTTGGAGGCACGCTTGCTGTCGAAACCGCTCCACTTCTTGCTGTCGTAGTTGCCAGCAGCGCGTTCCTTCGCCCATGCAGCCTGGACTTGTTAGTATACAGTCGTTTAGGATATTTGTATTGTCCTGGACTCACCTCCTTGCCGGCCATCATGAGTTCCATGACTTCGCCGGAGGCATATTGTTCACGAGTAAAGCCGCTGGCCGCGACCAAGGGCAGGAAAGCCGTAGAGATTGAAGCCCACTTCATGACTGCGGATTGACTTGAGCAGTTGGGATGAGGCACAACATGAGTGCAACGGTTCTCATTATATACCTAATCCCGCGCTGCACTACATACACCCGCATTGCTCGCACAGTTCATCCCGAACAATATAGAGACCTTCCTATCGCAGCTACGCCGAAGATTAGTATGGTGATCCCAGCCGCACGCAGAAGCAACCATATGGCACCACAGCAATGGAACGCAACGACATGCTGGGCAAGCCTTGGCTCAGTCTTGGGAGTAGGCTTTCCGACCAGACACAACCGACGCCGAGAAGGGCTCCATGCTTGGCCACAATTTAGGCCTGCATTCACCCATGGCAGTGCATGACAACGGGTATGCTGGTCAACAAGGTAGCGCCAATCTTGACGAGCTGCCAATGATGGGCTACCTAGACGATAGCGTTAGCCCAATGAGGCAGCTGCCAAGACGAGCGGAATTACACTTGTAGCCATCCCCCAATGTTGGCATTTGCCGTCCATATCTTCGGAGGGCTGGAAGACAGCGGGCTATGGCCAGCAGCCGACGAAAGCCATTAGTCGTGCTTGGTCATTACGAGCACCTTCCTTCCAAGGACGACGTGGCGAACACAACGACGGTGTTTGTGGAGGAGTAAGGCGAAAGCACTCACGCTAGGCGGCCGCTGATGAACTTATTGCAGAAGTGGGCAGGTAGATTACATAGCTGATCTGTATGCACCAGGCTAGGCTGCAGTGGGGACGGGATCTATGTATGTAGAGGCAAGGCGAGGTAAGTGTACGAGACTGTGAATGAGCAAAAAAACATTTGGAACAGAACGGGGAGCACGACAGTCTTTGTACGCTCTCAGCTTGATTCAAAGCGCCACCCAAAACAGTCAACTGAGCACGTTTGGGGCTATATTTGAGCAGAATTGAGCTTGTTCTGGGGAATGCAGCTCCATAGTTCAGGCTGATTGGCTCTCCGCGTGACTAGGTGCATGCTTTGTGCCCTGGCTAGCAGCAAGTTTGCAAGCGCACACCATACCATGCCATGGTACTGGTACCTGTTTACCTGGGAGTTGGGTGGATATATTCTGCCAGCCCAGTCGATCCAGAATGGTTCTCCAAAGCTTATGAGTGCTTGTTGTTGAAGGGAGGGCGGTTTGTGTGGCAGCACATGGAGATAGACGCCCGAGCCAGCCCCGGCCTCGGCAAAAGTACGGTACATTGCACTTCAGTGTACCGTACTGCAAAGGCAACTTCTCCCAGCTTGACGCAACCATGAAGCTCAGCGAAGACGACCTCTACCGAAGTTCGACGCAATACCGAAACTGGTCCTTTACTCGCGCTCAACTTGCCGAGCAGCGTTTAAGGATCAACATCCAGGCCACCGAGCGCGTCAAGGCGAACCTTGCGCGTGTACGAGCACAGCGCGCCCAGGATGCAGCAGACAACGACGGTGCGGCCGACAAGGAAAATGCGAGCGGATCGAACACACCCAATCCAGGAATGCAGACAGCGACCGAAGTGAACTGTCTGACTGCCGAAGAGGAGCTGAAGATTGTCGATGAGTTTTGCGAGCGCGCCATAGCCTTGGGGAACCACTACAGCTTCCCATTGACTGTTGTCGTACGCCATCACCCACTGCTATTGAGAATAAGCTGCCTTATTGACAGACTTGCAGGCAACATGCATCCAGTTCATGCGCCGCTTCTACCTCTACAACTCGCCTATGACGTATCACGTCAACACCATTCTGCGCACCATCATGTTCATGGCGACAAAGATCGAGCTCTTCAACATTCACGTTTCGCAATACGCAGAAGGAGCCGGACGCAATGTGACTGCTGAAGATGTCCTCGCACCCGAATACATCATCATGCAAGGATTGCGTTACAACCTTGATGTACGACACCCCTTCCGCGCCCTAAAGGCTGGTCACATGGAAATGCTCGAAATGGTGCATGGAAAGTACCAGGGCCCTATTCAGGACATGGCACCGAAAGATTTACAGACAAAGATTCTGTCATTACCCGTCAAAACCGGCGGCACCGCCATCAAGATGCCAGAGAAGAAGGTCGAAGAGCGGATCCACGCCGCCTACGGTACTGCGACGAACACACTCCGCACCATTGCCGTGCTCACAGATGCCTACTTTCTGTACACACCATCTCAAATCTGGCTCTCAGCGCACCTCCTCGCCGACGAGCCCCTCACTCTATTCTATCTCTCAACCAAACTCCCCCAATCACACCCTCACTACGCCAAACTCATATCTACCCTGCGCTCCTGCGCCTCCCTCATCTCCAGTCACAGACTTTACGTCAACAATACGCTCCCCGCCGCCGAGAGGGACGCCCGTGAAGCGAAACACAAAGCTGAGGTCAAAGCTCTCGTTCAAAAGTTGAAGAACTGCCGTGACCCAGACAAGGTCGATCTTGTCAAGCTGAACCAAGCCCAGAAGAGAGACGCTGTCCAGGGTGACGCGCTAGAGGAGAGCAAAGCCAAGAGGAGGAAGCTTGCGAGAGAGGGCTATGAAAAGGAATCTGATGCCTTCTGGGGGCCTGAATTGGTCAAGGCCGACAAGGCTGAGAAGAAGGAATAGGCAGTCGGTTATTTTCTCCCTCTTTAGCGAATGTACAACCGCAATGTAACATCAGGACCGGGGGTTATTTCATACAATCAGCACATTGGAGTTTCTTTGGCGTTTACGAGGAAATAAAAGGTTAGTAATGATACCATGACGCGAAATTCACTTTTGAGATGGGTGTAGACGTTTGCCTGGAGCTGGATTTATAATGTTATGTTTTCCTCCATGTTTGTTCCGCAATAAAATGGGTATGTGAAACTGTGACTGAAGTAGTGCTGGACGTGTTGTTATGTTGAACACTGTTTCTGGCCCAGAAGTATGCAACACCTATACCAGACAAATCCTCTGCGCTTAGTTTCATAACCGCCATACCTAAAATATGACTAGAATGATACTCATGCAACACTTTATATCACATCGATGCAATGTAGTCGGAAGGTGGGTCACATGGCTCGACTATAGACTACACTTCAGTGTAGTTTGAGTAGACAGCTTCTATCACTCTTAGAATCAACAACACCCTTTCAACTTCTGCTGATATCTCTGTTTTTTTCGCTCTTCCTGCCTCAGCGACTGTTGATATCCTCGCACTGGGTACTATCCCTCCACATGTGCCGGAAAACCCTGCGTGCCGGCATGCCGATGACACCCCCACCACAACAAACTCAATACTGACTGAAAGGTTTATGAATTCTCGGGATAGAGACGTTAATTTTAAAGCTTCTCTCGTACTCTATCTTGTCACTTACAAGTTGCTACTTAGCTAGCAATACCATAACTCGCTGCCAGCACACACGGCAGTCCCGCCTCGGACTGCCTCGGACGCGCCCAAGGTTTCACGTGTATATCTAAGGGTCTACCAAGCTATACAAAGATATATAGAGAGTGTATCCTCAGCCAAATACTACAGTATCCTACGTTATAGTATTGTTGCGCAAGTCTACTTCTTTATAGTGCAGCATTGACAACCAGGACGCAGGCCGTACAGAAATGCTACAAGTAGCTTAGCAGTATGATATCCGCACCGATACCAGGTTCTTGTCACGTGAGCGTTATCTTAATAGAGTTACCATACTACACAGATATTTGCCTAATTAGATAACTTTGTCCGCATCTATAGCGTTGCAAAGATCCCTTCGTTATAACTAGTTACGTAATTAAAGGCTATCAGATACGTCGCGAATGTGACGAGGGACGGTGGAGCAAACAGATAAGCAACCAAGCGCATAACTATGTGTGCTTCACCCCAACCTTAGAGTACAAAAGTAGCTGCTCAAGATCGTCGGGCCGCAGGCTATATAGCCGCCAGGCTGAGACCGAGGAGGTGCTGTGCCGTAGACCATCACCGCAGACTCTAGTTGTTACTTTAGGCACACCGCCCATTGTGCATGCTCTTCTATAGCGATGCCACGGCCTCTACAACATCTAATATATCGTTCGGCAACGCGTACTCCAGCGTTCAAGCTAATAATATCAACGGCTCTGTCCATATTGGTACGTCGCGGAACCGCCCGAGGGCCGTCAAGCTGTCTAGTAGATACGGGGCATTAAGCAGACGATAAATACATTAGTAAGGTCCATCCCTGCGTGGCGAGACACCTTGTGCAGCGAGACGCTCTAGGTTCTGCTCTACACAACAAAACCATCCATAAAGTTTAGAACAAGATATTCTCGGAATAAAAACCGTCTATCTTGAAGTCTCGTGGACCTTCACAATCTACTTAGGATATGTTGTGGTTACCGTGCAATACATGACCTTGCAATGAGATCCACGCGATCGCCTGCCTTCGCTGAGCCATGAGTACGCAGAAAGCTTGTGCCATTTGCTAAAATTCCGTAGACTTACACTAAATGGCATTTGTAACTAATTCCGAGCAGTTTGTTCCTAGCTAGGGTGTAGGCGTGCCCCTATGTTTATTCAAACTCTGCCAGGTAGAACGCACGATGAGGACAGCACTGAGCCTTAGCCTGAAAGTAGCTTGGCCGTAATGTATCGCTGCTGACAGCACCATCTATTGTAGGCCAAGGCATCATCTCAGTGAGCCTAAGGAAGAAACTGTATTAGTAGACTAATCTTGCTATATAATCTTAGACGTGCGGGGTTAGGTTGATTACACCAACATACAATACAACTCTGCTGCTCATCAATAAACTCTTCCTAATACATCATCATCAGCACACCTACGTGCAATACCATCTCTACATAAGTCAAAATATTGCACGCTAGATCTATCTAGAGTTCAAATCATGACTTAGGTTAGCGTTAAGTTGCCTGTGGGTACATAAATCAGTTAGCCAGTAGCAGCATTATCTCTTAGCGTTAGAAGAACTCTAGCAGCGCATCCTGACTGAGTAGACAGGACACGAGCGAGCGAAATGACTTTGTTCCTGTTACACCACAATAGAGACAGCAGTGCGAGCAGGCTGTGTACTTCTCGCTTCACCGGAAGGCGGGGTTACGGGTCTGAGCCAGATTAGCGCCTCTCTACTTCGTGCTTTGACAGCCTGCCTTCGTAGCCTGCTACAAGAATAATCATGTCCTTATTGCCTTGGCTGTATTTCCTCGTGCAGCAGTTATGCGACTTCTCCAATTCAATTATTCTGGGCGACTCATCTTGACAGACTTTCACGGGACGACTGTTCCACCATATGCTATCCTTTCGCACACATGGGAGAAATCAAAAATTCTCTTTGAAGATATAGCTAGCGGGTGTTATAAAGAGAAGAAGCATGGCTATCGCAAGCTTACGTTTCATACTAAACAGGCGGCTAAATACTAAACCTGGTACTTCTGGATTGATACGTGCTACATTGACCGATGGAACAGTCGTGAGCGCTCGAGAGCCATCAATTCGATGTCTCGCTGGTACAATGACGCGACGAGATGATATGTGTTCCTGTCGGATGTTTCGATCTCTGTTGACGCAAATGAATGTGTTAATTGTTGTCTGTACTAATTAGTTAGATACAAGTGTGACTAAACCTAAACATCTAAGCCTTATTCTGTAGCACCAGCTGCGCGGAGGCAATCTACAATCATATGATGTCCTCCTTCTGCTGCGGCCTGCAGGGCTGTTCTTCCATAACCATCTACTACTGTGGCATTGACATCAGCCTTCTCTTGTAGCAGCCGCTCAATCACTGCAAGATGTCCTCCTTCTGCTGCGGCCTGTAATGCTGTTCTTCTACCACCATATGCTGCTGTTGCTGTATTGACATTGATCTTCTCTTGCAGGAGCCGATCTACAGCTTCGTAA
Source organism: Curvularia verruculosa (assembly GCA_036172615.1). Classification (NCBI taxonomy): domain Eukaryota; kingdom Fungi; phylum Ascomycota; class Dothideomycetes; order Pleosporales; family Pleosporaceae; genus Curvularia; species Curvularia verruculosa. Next base: position 24,240 of record JAWDHC010000334.1, read on the forward strand.
TGGCCTAAATAAGAGGCTCTCACTAACTCATGATTTATCTCGCTTTCATATGGTCTCATCACACCATCCTCTACCTTTCTCGCAATCAATATTATCTCCAGCTGCGTAAGGTTGCCCGACGCACAAGCAGAAGCGAACAGTCTGATTCCTTCATCTTGCCAAAGGTATTTCCAGTACCTAAACTCTAGCACTTTCGCAATCTTTTGCCATACGCAGAAAATAGTCATATGGCCATTTCTCACGACCCACAGGAACATATTCCAGAATAGCAACGAGTCTTTCTCTTTGATAGAGCTCCATGGCATCCAATTCTCTGGTAGATATATTCCGCGTATGAAGTTTTCTACTTTCGCAAAGCCCGCTGAATCTTGCAGAGCGATGCAACGGATGTGAACGTACCAGTAGCTTTTACAGTACTCTAACAATTGGAAGGTTGTGTCCATATTTTTCAATTAACGGGTGCTGAGTTCGGTCCTTAAGACGTTGACTATGTCGACAGATTGATTTACACTCCTGCTTCGGCGGCCTCGAGCAGCATTCAAAGCCATTGGCCGAATAAAACCTAGAGTTATATTTTGTAGTAAGCGGATAAGCCGATCCATCGCAGAGAGATATTTCATATTACTGGTCCGTATAAGTGCTTAGTGGAAGTCCGCGAAGAATAGATACGTCAGACATATATCCGCAAGGTACTGCTCTATAGCGACTTCTTCGATATAGAAGCTAGCAACTTCTAATCTTCGAGAAAAGCCTAGGAGAAAAGACTCGACGGTGTGATACTTAAGCGACACTGTTCTGTTAGCCTCATCGTAACTAACGAGATTTCTATATAATTTAGCAAGCCTTAATATATCTAGCGTGGAGGAGGGGCTTTACTATACCTTCTAGTTAGGAGACAGAGATATAGCTTCTTCTAGTTTACTAATAGTTAAGGGTCGTTCACTATAAATAGCCTATTGAAATGCTCTCTTCGCACTTTCAGCTTAGTCTCCAGCATCTTTAGTTAATTGTCCTAGTAAGAAAGCATATAGGTCTGTTAGCTATCGTGGAAGAGCTTCGAAAATATCAGGAATCTTATCTAGGCTTCCATCATCTTCGTAGTATTAGATAATAGTCTTAAGTTATAGATCTGTCTAAAGAAACCTTAATTAACGTTAGCACAAATATATAATTAATCGAGTAATATCAAGCTCTAATATATATTCCTTCAGCATTAGATACTAATTTCTATTTAATTAAGTTAAGCACATAAGGCTCACAACCAGCCATTTCCTCTTCTAAATATCTATTAATCTGCGATTAAACGAATACGCTGATATCATCTTTAAGGTCTTCTGGCCGGATATATAGTGTTAAACCACTAGTAAAAATCTTCGACATATCCATAGACGCGTAGATAGTAGTAAGGATTCGAACGCTAGCTATCTTTTAAACTTCCTTAAGAAATGATTTAACCTTTCTCTACTCAATATCGTCCGCTTCGTCGAGCCCGTTGATAAGGAGGAACTTGTTTTCGAGCTTACCGAAGGTCTATAAGAGAATCTCTTCAAGCTCACTAATAATAGGCTCTGACTAGTCTATCTAGTCTATAAAGAGCGACTCTAAACGTCTCTAAGTATTGGGAAGAAGAGATTTAAGATCGAGTATTTGGTGTAGGATGTATCTTAGAAAATTAGATGCTTTTAGTAACGTCTTCTCAGAAGCATCAAAGAAATAAAAGATGATAGCGGTTTTGTTCGGATCGAAGGATTTTAATTTTAGGTAATTAGCTATGTATCCTCTAAAGTATTATTTTAATATAAACTTCTATAAATTTAGATATTATTAGATAACATACAGCAGAATAGTTTTTCCACGCCTAGCTATAATTAATATGAGTTAGCACGGTAGCATTACATCCAGCGTGTAGGTACCAAGTGTGATTGGGGAGTTCCTTACGAGTTCCCTAACACCAGAAGTGCTTTGGGCCAGTCTGATCAATCTAGGTCTGGAATTCTGATCTGTTGAGAAGCCAATTGCAAGTTCCTGCGCAACGCAGCGCCTGTGCACGACGAAGGCTAGTCGCATAATCATAGGCCGGAATCTATCGCAGTATTTAGATCTTCTAGCGCTCTATCTAAGATATATTATTAGCTCTATTCTAATATTAGCGCTTCGCTTTAACGTGTGCAAATTACCTATCTCTTTAATAATCTTTTAAATTTAGCGAGCTCCGATCCGCTAGAGCTCAAGCGTCTTGTTATGGGCGGAGAGGCCTGGCTAACGAGTATGCATTCGTCTATTGTACAGAAG